>DWEJ01003736.1:0-10211 GCA_018245835.1 Mysoria sejanus stolli | reverse complement strand
GTTCGACCCGGGAATCGAACCCGGGACCTCCCGATCGGCAGTCGCACTTGCAACCAACACGACCAACGAAGCAGTCTTTTAAACTTTTAAATAAAGCTATAATCATTTTAAGATAACTACGAGTTTATTGATTTTATAAGAATAAAAATATTTATTTCTACGGCCTTTTTTAGAGCAACAAATGACTGTTACCCAGAGCAAGCGAATGAAAACAGGAAGCTAGTTATAAAATAATAAAATTACACTTATTTAAGTAGTGTTAGTGAGATGCTACCCGTTTTTATCTTATTTCTGTGCATTTACTATGCTAACAGGAATGTTAAATAATATAATATTTGTATGGGTGTCTGTCACGACCACGGAAACATCTTTTTTGATGGTGTTTTAACGTTTTACAGACAGCTTTGAGAAATGTGTAATCACACGCGTTTATTTTTCAATGTACATCAATGTATATTTAAGAGGAACCTGATACGATACGAATTATTAACCTGGGTACGATCAATGTAACCGAAAGTAAAATCACGTATTAGTTATTTATATCTTTCTTTCCTCTTAATTATTGTGGCTCTGCCTGCTTCGGGGCTATGCAGCGTTTTCAACTACAACTGCTTAGTAAGAGGTCGTGCATTTGATTGGGGCTAAATATTATTAAGTTTTTTTTTTATTTGAAATTTCTGCCATAGCAATATGCTCATCGCCTGTCATGGACCAGAGAAAAGACAGGCGTGATGATATTTCATCTCATATTTTCAGCTCATTTTGTTTTGAATTTGTAAGTATTTTTGTACAAAACATTGTATAACATCTGATAAAAACAACGTACGTAATCAATGTCCAGGGTATAATTAATTTTACAAGTTGCGTCATTATTTTTTTGTGTACCCTACACAGATAGCGCGGGTTATTTATACGGTCCGGATTCTCGTCGGATGTAATGTGACCGCGCCCTGACATTGTACGGTCAGCAAAACAGAAATATAAAAAGATAATGATGTTAAATTGTGATATGATTGATGAGATGGTCATCATTTAGTATTTAAAGTTAGATAAAATATTATTCGTTGCTATCGTTGAATGTTAGTGTTAAGTCGTACCGTTAGTAACATCAATTATATTCAGCATATTGGGATGGATTTAATTTTTTTGTGTTTTGAATGCTGATATGGGAGATATTTACCAAGATATGTAATATAAACTTATTCTGAGATTTTTATTGTACCGTCCCTAACGTTCATGATTTTTTATGTCCTAATATTTGACTTTCCATGCTTTTTATCATACAATAATAGAAGTTCAGTCCAAAGGTATCTTTATTGTTTGTTCAGAGATATCTTTGTTGGAGAGGAGTATTGGTTAAAGGTTGCCTTCATTGGATGTAGAAAAGGGAATATGGAAAAGTATCATTATGTTTATTACATGCGTTCACTCATTTTGTCCGAAGGTTACGTCAATTTTAGTATCAACACCGTTCTTCATACCTATAGCTGCGAAATAATGAATGATAGAAAAACATTTTAAAAATCCCCAATTTGCTGTCCCTACTCAAACGTTCCAGTCGACGTCTCCCATCGTAATGATCCCGGCGACGAGCTGCGTTATTACTGTATTGGCAAAAACACTAATAACCCATTGTTGTGAATGAATGAAACAATCGGAGCCGTTCGCGACGGAAATCACTTTTGAATGAACAGGAACCAATTGCAATAAGATTAAATCTGACGTGATTTTGTGTTTGTGCATGGTGTGCATGTGTTTTCGTTTTAAATGCATTACTCAAACTGTTTCGAGTGAGCTGAGTATTAAAGCGTTTGTTGCGATGTTCTAAACTGATGTATGTACAGTTTGTGAACTCTGAATGTGTTTGTTGATGTCTAATGTTTATGTGAATGATGACTTGTGTGTACTCGCGGTCAATCTACATGTTTGCTGTTGAATCTTAGACTAGATATCTAGTCTTCTTAATAATATTATCTACAGCGTGTTACTAGTATTTTTTGTCGCGAATGTATACTATTAAACTTATTCTGAGCTCTGTACGAGTAAGGGTTGTCATAATATATCAACTTTCGAACCGATCAAGTTTTCGAACCAAATGTCATATTACGAAATTTTAAATAACATAACATCACGTCTATATTTACCCTAGGGGTACGCAGAAGAGTGTTTTAAAGCACATACAGAATATTTTTTTTTTACATTCTTGACAGTGCTAATAAGTGAAGTAAACCAAATATTTAAAACCATATCGTGGACTATGGTGCTTAGCTTGTTAAAGCCATTAAATTAAAAAGCTTGCCATTAA
Source organism: Mysoria sejanus stolli (assembly GCA_018245835.1). Taxonomy (NCBI): domain Eukaryota; kingdom Metazoa; phylum Arthropoda; class Insecta; order Lepidoptera; family Hesperiidae; genus Mysarbia; species Mysarbia sejanus. The sequence continues at coordinate 7,906 of DWEJ01003736.1, read as the reverse complement.
AGTATCTAAATATATAGAGATAAATTAGTATCTTTAAACATCAGTTAGTAAGCGACCGAGTCACCGATTGTTCCCGCAGAACAACCAACAATTATAAGTCCATCTGTCTTTCCGGACAATTGAACACGTCAGCTGCGCCTTATCGCAACGGCATAAAGGTCAATTCGGCGTAACAACCTTTATACGGGCAAGATTTATAGCCAGAGCAAAAAGGGTTAGTTAGGAAGTATCTTTAACTTTTAAATAATTCAAATGTCAGTCTTGTTAAAGTTATCTAAGCGTACCTACTGAAAATTTCCAGCGATATATTAAAAGTTGACTATTAGTAAAATAAGTATATATGTATCTATATATTGTAAGTATTTGCAGTGACCTAACAGATCTTAGAAGAGATACATTGATTTTTAATTTCGAAATATTGAAACTTCTAATAATATTGACTGCCTCATTGATCGTGTTGGTTGCAAGTGCGACTGCCGATCGGGAGGTCCCGGGTTCGATTCCCAAGTCGAACACTACAAAAGAATTTTTCTAATTTAGAAATTTTCTAGAATATATAAATTAAAATTCTAGTAGTGGTTAGGAGTCTAGATATGTGCCCGATGCATGGCAATAGGCTCAACACGTATTGCATAGTGGGACGTAAAAAACGTATGCGGTGAGACGTGGGAGTGTTCTGCATTCCTCTGCCTACCTCTTCGGGGATTACAGGCGTGAAGAGAAAAAAAAACAATTATTCTCGCATACAAATATTTAAATTTTTCAACATTTCAAATCTACTTCGTTATGGTTGGTAATTATCATGGCTCTATTCTGCATGTACATCCTTAAAAGCACTAATGGCCTTCCTCTGTTTTCCGTCATCTTTTTTCGGTTACGTGCGCTTTTTTAGTTTTAATTCAGGCTACTTCACGGTCTTCTATCATTCCCCCATCTAATCAATTAATTTCAATCCCTCCTAAAAAAGGTAAAATGGGACCTATGTTCACTAGTGCAATAATAAAACGGTTCATGATGATGATAATTATGATGATGTCAATGATGATAATTACGACGACGACGATGATAATAATGACGCTGTTCATATTGATTATGATGGAACAATGTATTCGTACAGGTCGCATTCTCTTTTAACTTAGTCGTATACAAACATGCGTGTTCCATTATAATAGAAAAGATTTTAACATATGAAAGTTTTACGTATGTATAATGTTTTTTATTGAATCAAAACTACGGTTCAATGCTCATGAGTTCAATAACCTATATCTATTCGACCCCGAAGAAAGGACCTTTATAGACTTAATAACTAATGTATGGTATCAGCGCACACACCTACAAACAAAGATGTGCCTCTCTTATTTAAGTCACGCTCAACGAAGTCGCTTTTCAAACTGTGTCATTATTTCTAACCTTGCATTATGAATGAAATATTGTTTAAGTCTCGAAAGCAAGCAATGACCGCCTCGTAGATTAGATTTTCATTACGGAACAATCCATTCAGCAGACGTAAAAATAAACATTACTTTGCATTGACGTGACCGAAGTGAGAAACTAAATGGAACGTCAGCTGTCAAAGACAAAAGCGTTTTATCTTCTAGCGAAGCTCTTAATAGATCTTGCACTGTAGTTACGTTGGAGTGTTGTACAGTTTCCGATACGACGTCATTATGAAATATCGTATTAACAGAATCTGTCACCCTCAAAAGTTTACAAGTTAATAAATTACAATCAACTTTATAAACTAATTATATTGGGTGTGCACACGACTGCAAAATGTCTCGAGCATCGCCTAATCCATTCATTATCATCATCGACCTTTCTCAGTCCACTGCTGGACATAGGCCTACCCAAAAGATGTCGTTTAATTAGAAATATCCAATCCAAATGAGACATATCATGTTACACGTCCTGGTATCGGTCCGTTATCGGATAACGATATCGTATCGGAGGATGGTAAACATCTCAACAGAAAGAAGACTGCGCTTCTCATCGGATAAATTTGTAGCGGTGCGATAGCTGTCAGCCGGACGGACGGACGACGTTTTGATATATTACAGCCCGTACAATAACGTTCGCATCAGTCGAGAGCTCGGATGTTCTATTTTATTTTCTTATTCGATAACATATGTGCTTTATATATTTGAATAGATTATGTTATAGTCTGTTATACACAAATTTTTTGTTGTAATTTAGGAAAGGGTAACTATTGTCTTTATAAAACACAGGCATTACATTTTCTAATACATTGATTATACACAGATTATATCGTTATAATTTAATTTGTGTTACATGATGGGCTAAGATATGAAAGTGTAGAAACATTTATTATAAAATGCATTAGAATTTATTTTTATTTTAGATAGTTTGCTCTTTATTTACAGAATTGTTTTAAATAAATAATTATTGCAAGAACCGTTGAAAAATACAATTAACTTGTACTAAATAACTGAAGAATAATGCAATTACAATAATTTATTTTACTATTTCTACCTTCATCGGACCTATTTTTTATTTACACCGCAATTAGACACTTTATTTAATAAAAATACCCCTATACTTACACAGATACTTTTAATTTTCTATATTTGCTTAATAATTTTACACATTGATAATTTCATCCCCTCAATGACATCTGGCGCGATGGCCGATAGCGGACGATGACTCACTCGTTACCTCCCTAATGATCCCGCCATAAGCACAGGGTTGCCAGATTACGGCGAATTTAATTTTGTGCGGCTGCTTTTAATATTAAGACTACATTATTAATTAAACGGACTGTAACATTTCAGCCGAAAATACTGTAATATCTGGGTATCTGGTAACAAAAGTGTTGGCAGTTAGTAGCAGTAATTAGTACAGTTAAAGGTCGAAATATTTAAGAGAATATATGAATGAAGCCATGATGAACTATTATTCATTAAACATGCTATAATATACTTTGTTAATACAACGTATCTTATCTAATATATCGCTGTTAGGATGTTGACTTGAGGTAAATAAATGTATGCATATAATTTACATGGTAACATCGGTGTGAACAGACCGCTCGTTGTCTACCCTTGGTATTTAACTAAAGTTTCCATTTCAGTCTCAAAGTGAATGTTGCTGAAGCCTACGAGATTATTATAGCTTTGTTATACGCGACCTTCAGGTACTCTTACGCAAAGGTTTATCCCCCGACGAACCGTTGAATATGTTAACGAACGTAAACCTACATCACATCTGGGGTGGTGAACCGCGAGACGTGTAATTTATGTCGTTAATAAGGGCCAAGGGTTAATTATCAGATTTATGTCCACATTTCCCCACTCCACCGCATGCGACCTCAGGCAATGACAATTTGATGAGCGCTCGTGCGTGGCCAAGCCGTGACGTCACATCGCTTAGATGTCAGTTGCTACGACCGCGATGAAAAGTTGAAAAGCCATTAATAAATAATAACCCACGGAAATCCGAAACGGTCGTAAACAATATAAACGTCCACGCTCTTCAGCATCGTTCAAAATTGTACTCGTTATTAACAGAGAGCTATTTCAGCTTTCCTTTCGAATTGTAACTACCAAACGGATATTTAAGAAAACTAAATTTGTTACAGTATATTCGTGTATCCAAATATGAATTTCGATATGCCCATTGATTGATGCGACTCACTGAAAAACCAAATGGTCCACCTCTTACTTTTTTAACAATAACTACTTAAAGCTTTTCTACGCTAACGTGAAACTGTTAAAATTCAAACTCATACCGAACCAAATTACGCATAGGACTTGCGATGTGTCTTGCTACTTGTTCACTAACAGGTATAAAAAAAATCTAGTGCGATCATAGAATTTTATAGATCATATTTAGCAGTTTAAGAATGAAGGCGAATTCATATCCTTTTAAATCCACTTGTGTTACCCGGGCAAGTTTCCTTCTCAGTTTTTGAAAATATTTTTCAGCGTTTAAACGTTCCGAGCCGAACGTTTGTGTACTGGTTGTGTCGTTCGCCATAAAAACGGCAATTTCTCAACGAAATCGCGGACCCTCTCATGTTCAGCCAGACAGCAGCGTCACGCTCCATCAAGCACAGAACCAATAAAACCCATAATGACTGATATATCGCTAAGACGAGCTCGAGTTAGCTTTTCTGTTATTCCTTAAATTGTTCTAGGCATTTTATTATCACGTTATATAGGACGTTAAATCAATGTGATATATCACTGTGATTTAACGCCCTGAATTGCTAATGTAACGTGCGAAAGTATTTCTAATAATTTATGTCCGTTTCTTGTAAAACTATTGCCAGTAAATACATAATGTAGTGAAAATACAATATGTATGTTAAGTTTATAATGGTTTCTATAGCTTTTCTTGTATATCGGGTTACTTTTTATTTTTAAATAGTCCTTTCTTTCAATACAAGAACTAATTGTACCTGTGTACATTAAATAAGTATTTTTGTAGTTAGAAACAGGAAAAGTATTTTATCGATACATTTACTCAAAGAGATATATCGTCAAATTGAATAAATCGAGGTTATAAGTTTTTATTTATATGTACTACATTATATTTTGTGTTTAATTAATCGCAAGCAGATACCGCGGTAAGCAGTATATATACAAATATTTTGACTTAATACTATTTTTTTTATTATATCGCAAATGATTTTACCTACATATGTTCAAAGCAATTTAAATACCATAACACAATGCGCCTCCGCCCCCAGCTATAGAACATTCCATTTAAATATACCACATTCCATGTATTGTTTGCAAACAAAGCAAATGCCGAAGCTTTGAATACAATAGAGTCATTTTCTAATTACAACCAACCGTTTTGACGTTGACATCGTAATCCGATATTCCCAAAAATCCATTCGGTTATAAATACAGAGGTTTTACATTCAAGGTAAAATAATATGAGTAGAAACCCTTTTATTAGCAGTCATGTAATATATTCAATTAATAAAAAAATGCGTAGTTTATTCCATGAAGAGAAAATTTAATACGTACAGACAAGTAAAGGTAAAAACTAAACAGCCAAATAACGAAATTTTAAGATAATTCGTACAGATATTGTCTACCCTGCGGTGGTACAATCCCCCCAGAACAAACCTTCTTTGGAATGAAACCTTTAGATGTATTGTAAGCCCAATTTGTACTGTATTGAATTTGTTATTAGTATGAGAATAATGATCGTTTCATCTTTAACTTCAATACCAAAAACTTAAAAATACAACTTCTCACAATGCTGTAAACGATAATTGAAATTGGAAATTGGATATTGCGAAACGAAAAACAAAAAAAGGAACTGCTTAGACACTGATGGCCTCGAATAATTGTGGATATACTGACTTTGAATTATATTTCAATATCGTTCCCACAAACCGGTGAAAAAGTGCAAAAAAGTACTTTCCAACATGGCGTTGTTATTACAAGCGAAAATAGATCTGTTGGAAAAATTAAATCGTTAATACTAAATACATTATACGATATTAAAATTAATCGTCCTAGTATAACATCGTAACTTATTATTCTCATAAATATTTTCATTTGTAGAACGAACAATCAAACGCGAATGATGTTCTCCTCAATCAATGCAAAAAATCGGGACTCTCCATTTACACAGAAATCTAACTGACCATCGATTAGCACGAAGTTTATGCTTAATATATAAATACATTTTCAAATAACAATGGAATTTCTATTTCACATGCGAAGTATCGCTCCAACTGTGAACCTTGAAATTACTTGGGTTTTTAGTCACACGCGCCCGTATTTACAATGGGAGTGTCAGCAACGTGTACCAGGAGACAATGACTCGTCACTAATAGTGCGAGCACGCATGTGAACTTGCGAGCGTTGATCTACGCTCGGTCGTGATCGCACTCTTCCTCTTCCTAATACAGAAATGTTCATCTTAAAGTTTATTTACACAATTGATCTGCGCATATATTATACTTGTACACGCTGTAACTTGTCCAAGCGTTTTAACACCTATGTAGCGATGTTCTTTATACATAGACTACTAAAAATATAATATCGGGTAACAGTTTTTTGCTAGTTGAGTTTAAATGTCTATTGACTATTGATCCCACTGACCAATTATTTACTGGAATTCTTTATTGTAACATGTTTATGTTTGTCAGATAACACTCGGTGAATAAGGTATGTTTGTGGCAGGTGTAACATGAATACAAGTAAATTTTATACTACATAAACGCAATATACCCATAATACACAAATAAACTCATAGATGATATATATATATATATACACATATACATGACAAATTCTTACACAAATAAATACACCCACATACTATACACAATTAGTGATAGGCATTTATGCTTTTTTGTTTTATATAAAAAACACCTAACGATCACATACCACGCTGCCTTCGTGATTGTTATAAACCACAATAAATGAATAGCATGAAATAAACCGTTTAGTGCATAATGGCGGATAGTGTAAGACGTAATGTTGAATCAAATTTGAAAGTCACGAAATTTCGTTTAGTTGGATCGCGGTGGAGGTAATAAATCTTAGGATGCAGTGTTTATATATGAAGCCTTACGATTCATACTTTAAACGTGAGTTTTTAAACTTAAATCAATTTCAGTTTGTCTATTTCATCGCTTGGATTGAATACACAGCAATCCTTTTAGCGAATAGGAAAATTGCAGACACACATAAGTATAGGATCGTAATGCTTTTACGACTGAAAGACTTTAAAATATTATTGCAGTTTCATTCAACTTTAGGAAATTAAAATAGACACTTTTGTTGAGTGAAACCATCATCGATAATAAATGTACTTAAATGCTTAAATAGAAGAGTTCAAATACGTTACCTAAGCGATCTATTATAGGAATTTTAATTTAATGAAATTCAGTAAACGGGCACGGTAATCGAAAACGTATTTATACAACAAGAAGCTATTCCAACTAAATGTTAAAGCAACAACACTTATACTGGTTCAAAATAAACTAACTTTATATAAACATTTTAAAATGTACTTGATTACTGACGCTAAATGAGTGTATAATCAACGTGGCTAAGATTATTGTGTAAATAATAATTATTATTAAATATTATAACAGACGATATTTTTAGCCTTAACCTTTCTATGACAGGCAGGGAACTCACCTATTTCATGGGACTTATAACATTAATATTATGAAGTGGGAGTACCACACGTGCCTTCCTACCCCTTGACGAAAATATAGGCGTGATGATATTTTACGTTCTTTGTAAAGACAGTCAGGTAGATATGCTAATGCGTAAGAGAGAACCATACGTTAATGCCAGTCTCCGTAAATAAGTTCGGTATTATTATAACAATACAATACATTTTTTTTGCTTTATAGCAGATAATATAAAGACGACGTTATTCAAAATACAACATTTTTCCTCAGAAGACGATATCATACGGGCAAAACATGTGTGTTGAAATGTAGCAGATTTGATATTAGGGCAGATCTGTTATATAATATGTACATGATAAGAAGTTTCAGCACTGATGCCTCCCTATATATAAATTTAGTACCTACGGTAAAACTAAGTAGTAATTTTTCAACAATTATCGTGTTTTGTAGAACATTGTGTACCACATTGTGTACCACATTTAAGCAATATAATAATTGTGATATTGATAATGTTTAATTAATATAAAAAAGTGAAAACTGCAAGGAAATCTGTAAACGTAAACGTAACTTCACGCCTGTAATCCCCGAAGAGGTAAGCAGAGGAATTCCCACATTTCACCGGTTTCGTTTAAGTCCCACCATGGAATAAGTGGTGAGCCTATTGCTATGCATCGGGCACATCTCCAGACTCCGAACCACAACTAGAATTTTAATTTTAATTTAGACTTTCTAGAAAATTTCCTAGAAAATTTCTTAGAAAATTTCTAAATTAGAAAA
>DWEJ01003735.1:0-10212 GCA_018245835.1 Mysoria sejanus stolli | reverse complement strand
TACGTATATATATATATATATATATATATATATATATATATATCAAACACACAAGTGTTTGATGATATGATTTTGATCATATTTGAAATACCAAACAGTGTTTTAACTAGCGTTAACTGTCTTTACTTAATGAAAACGCTTACCAATTGATTAAATTACATTAAGTTTTGATTGAATTTATAACAATACAATCACACGTAAGACATGGAACATTAGACTTTAGGCTTCTATATAAGTATTATTATAATATATACGTTCTATATAAATATTATGGATACTTTTAACAATAAAATATCAAAACGTCTAAGAGTATTGAATATAGGAGATAACTGTGACTCCATTGACCTTTGTCATCAAATATAATTCATTCAAAACCATGCTAGTCAATTACGAAATCATTTCTAGAGTTGACACACTTATCATTATCATAATCATAACATCTTAGTCCACTGCTGGACATAAGTCTCCTCCAAAGAGCGCCATGTCGTCTTCTTGCCGCATGCGGCTTCTGCCTGCAGCCTGTCATCTGCGACAGGCGTCACCCCACCTGGCCAGAAAGCGTCCTGCACTACGTTTGCCGAGCCACGGTTTCCACTCCAGAACTCGCTTACCGTAATGATCGTTTATTCGTCGACAGTCATGGCCAGTCCATTGCTACTTCAGCCTGGTAATACTTTAAGCTATATCAATAACCTGTTCTATTTCACCAAACTCGTTGATCGTGTTGATAGCAAGCACGACTGCCGATCAGAAGGCCCTAGGGCCTTCGAATCCATAGTCGACCATTATTGGATTTTTCTAATTAGGATTTTCTAGAAGTGACTCGGAGTGTGGATATGTGTTCGGTGTGTTGCAGTAGGCTCACCACCTATCCTACAATAGGATCAAGACGTAACTGGTGAATCATAGAAGTGTAGTAGGGTACTCTTTCTTGCCTACACTTGCCTATTTCTTCGCGGATTACAGGCATGATGTTACGTTATATTTTTTATGTCTTGTTTTTCGAGTGAATGCAAGCGCGATTGGCGCTCATGAGGTCCCGGCTTAAAATCCCGGGTCTGGCATTATTTGATTTTTCTAGCTAACGTTTTGTTGTAATGCCTCGGAGTCTGCTACCCGGTGTATGGCAATAGCCTCACCATCTATTCTATTCCATGTTGGAAGTGGAAAGTGGGACGTGGTGGTTAACAGTTACTAGGGAACATCTAAAAAAACTAATGTATACGTAGGTACCACTTGATAGTAAGCGGTCAACTTCGCCAACGGATATTTAGAAAACCCGTAATATTATTTTTATTATTATCTCATCAAACAAACTCCCTTACGGGTGAGATAGAGAGCCCCGAGCTACATATTTGTATCGACATACTTACAGATATGATGTCCTTCTTAATCTCTTCATTCATCCTAACTGTATTGTATCCTTACCATATTACCTTTTAAGTGATATAAGATCTTTGTATTTTATCTAAATGTATTTTGTATATTTGAACTTTGTGTTTTAAAGGCGGTAAGAAGTATAAAATTATTTCTTTTTTTGTTGTTTCGTAGTTGATTTTTTGCTGTGACAAATTTATTCGTGTTGCTTGCATAAGCCACGGTGTTTATTTCTTAAAGATTTTATATTATATTTCCAATTGTTACTTTTTCAAGTTGTTAGCGCCATTTTAATGTTCCCTCAAAGAAAAATTATTAAAAAATCGCATCTGTTCATCGTTCGTTACTCCTTTGCTTTAAATAAATAGGCAATTTTGTTAAATAGCATCAGAATCTGTTGTCTAAATAAAAAAAAACTACAAGAATAAATTACATTTATAGATGTCAATTTTCAAGATTTGAAAACAGTATTTGAATATCGATTTATTTTGTGGTATCCAAGCACTGGTTTTGTGCACTTCAGTAGCTATATGCAAATATTTAAAAGACAAATTTTAAACTCTTCAACAGTGCTTTACAGGGCTCAAAAATATGTGTTCTTTTAATATAATGTTAATAAAATAATATGTGTGAAATAAAAATACAAGTTCCACTCGGAAAAATATATTCATCAATTTTTATAAAATCAATTTTAGGCATTTTACTCGCACAATTTTGTACATACATATTCGTATAACATATAGTTACGACAATAATTCAAGCTAACAAAATAGCACAACTGTTTGATTAAGTTAACATCTTCTTCATAGTCTTTGATATTTTTTTCTCATAATAATATTTGTAGAGCAATTGGTCGCATTTACGAGTAATTATAGATCAAGAACCGAACGTCATGAATAGGCCCTTTGGCGATTTCCCAGTTCAAACAGTTCTGGTTTTGTTGCTTATTGAAATGATCAATAGTAAATTCATTATATTATTTATACGTTCACAACGAGAACATCCCACTATTCGGCTTTGATGTTCTTTACAGGAGGATAGCTTGAACGTTGGGAATGGATACGAGCTATATCTTAAATAATTTTTAATTCAATCGTTTTTACTTTCGCTAGAATTAAATTGGGGGCAAAAAGAAATTGTAGTGAAATAATAATCCCAACAGTATTCTGATAGAGCCTACTTGATTTGTGTAAAGGAAAAATATAGATATTGCCTTGTATTAAATTGCGACTTTTATGATATCAACAAAGAGTTTAATTAATGATAGGTATATTTCTGATTTCTTTCCTAGATCCATTATGCTAAGTTTGTCTCTTTTAAACACAAAAGTTTACATCGTGCAATTAAACATTAAATACACAAACAGATAAAAGAAGTAGGTAAGTACTAATTACATTTCGCTATTCTATGTAGAACCCCGGTTTATGAAGGATTTTACAGTAACAACGGTGTAATAAATACAAAAAACGATGCAACATTTTAGATAATTGCCGCGATATTTATACAAATAAGAAAATAAGTTACATACGTACGGTGATTTTGGACTAAAGGAGTGATTCTACTTATTCTAATCCATACAATTTTTAGCTATAATATTAATAGACGATATTTAATAGATCTATACTGTACATTTTGTAATGTCTCACAACAGTTAGTTACACTTCACGTTTCGCACTGCGGCAGTATTCACTGCATAGTTTCAGTTACACAATTATATACTATACACTGTGTTGATATGTGCTATATACAGAGAGCGGCTGGAGCGACGGATCGCCCGGTGGCCCACGCGGCGGTCCGCGCAACCGACCGCGCGGCAGCTGGTGCGGCGAGTATCACAGGAGCGAGGAGTGGTGCGGCACGGCGAGCGCCGCGCGCCCCCGTCACACCAGATTATTCGGCTTCACGTCTAGTGGATGCTCCGGAGATCGGCCGCCTGCTCCACCCTCGCCCTGGCTGTTCTCCTCAGAATCCGAACAGGACTCTGAGCTGCCCTTCTTACCGCCGTTGTGAGTTTTGACGTGTTTCGCTAGATGATCTGAACGCATGAACCGTTTGTTGCATACGGGACAAGCGAATCTTTTCTCGCCGGTGTGGGTCCTTAGATGTCGTTGTAGCTCATCAGAACGAGTGAACCTTTTACCGCAGAACAGCCAATTGCATACAAATGGTCTTTCTCCCGTATGCCACCGTAAATGAGCTTTCAGGTGCGAAGTTTTCCCGTATACTTTGCCGCACCCAGGAATGTGACAGCTGTGTATATTCTTTTTACGTAAATGAGCTCCCGCGGGACCGAGTCTTTCTGCTTCTTGGCAATTTGGACAGTCACATGTGGCACGTCCAGCGTAGCGTCTTTGTGATCTAGGCGATGGTGCCTGAGCTGGTGGAGCCGGAGAACCAGGTCCGTGTAAGCCAAACGATCCTTGCGCCGGTAGAACAGATTTATATGCATCTTGCAGTAAGTGGGGAGCAGGAGGGAGTAAGTGGGCTCCTCCTGACAATGAGTGCGTGAGTTGGGAGTAATCCTGACTGGCGTAGTTAGCCATCTGACCGCCGACATCTAGCCAGCCGCTATGCACATCCCACCAGGTGCCGCCGACGGCTCCAACACCTCCCATTTCTGCCGCTTTCAGTGCACCACTTCCACCACCGCCGCCAACATTGAATGGCCAGGATTCATATGGATGTCTTGAATACATGGAACCCAAACTCGCACTTGATTCGCTTTTGCCGAGAAGTTGATCGCCTGAAGACGGAAAGTAGAGATCGTTGCCGTAAGAGGGTGCCGCGGCGCAGGAGGTCGGTGCGCGAGCATAGGGCCCGCAGGCTGCTGGCTGCGAACGTGGCACCACGCCGGCGCCCGGGGGAGAGTGGGCGCCGGGGCTCTTCTTCCAAGGATGGAATCCTTTTCCCACAGCTGCATCAGCCAAGGGAGGAGGAGATTTACTGGACAGCTTGTTACATTGCGCTGCCAGCATCGCCAGGGGCGTGCCGCGTAAGCTCGGGTGTTCCTGGAAAGATAGACGTGAATAATTAATTATTTTGAATAACCACGGGGATATTAATATTATTCGGGCTTAATTAACGAAGCCGTGAGAATCGATTCATGTCTCGAAACTGATTTATCAGTTTATTTATATGGGAACTAATATCGCGGTGTCCGAACTCAAACGTGCCCCAGGCGGTAAAAACAATATAAATAAATTACAAGAAGCTTATGGTTATTGTTGTATTTACAATTAGGACGATTCCGGCGACAGCTTCCAATCGCTACTGGCCGGCGCCGCGGGACGTCAACATTAATAAAGCTTGGTTGTTTTTAAGAAGCTTTCATATATGCAGAATAATCTTAAAAGGTCAATTCAACATTTAACTTAATTTTTTCAATATTGTCAACAAAGTTAAGAATAAGAACAATCAATGAGATAATATATAAATTATATAGGTATATACATATATGGTCCGGTTATTCTAAAATGCTCATTTCACCGATACAAACAACTAAAGGTGACCGGAGAAGGTATATCCGGCCGGATATTTCACCCCAATATGAGACAAAGGCTGGGTAAAAAAGGTTTCATTGTGCCCAATAATACAACCAGGGGATCAGGAGACAGTGGGCCGGGGCGCGGGGTGCGGCCACGCCCATTACATTGTGATTGGCGCAGCTGTCGCGATGTGCGGTGCCCGTAAAGCTCACTTCCATTTAGTGCCACTAAGGTTAAATCATCAAATTAAGTTAGCCGACCAAGAATACCTCTCCCAACCGTCACTTGCGATATCATCGTCGAAAAAACTTGTATAACAACAGCCACTTGGTATTTGTGCGAATGGCAACTATCTTTGGCAATTCAATTTATGTAGGTACTTCTACTCTTGCAATACATGAAAGCTTCGATAAGTACTCTGTCTATGTTAAAAATATTTAGCAATGAAATGAAAGTCGAATAATATCTGTTTTGTCTGTGAAGTTACAGTTACGTCTGTGAAGTCATATGTAAATATGCCCGCTCTCGGTAATTTCCACGACAATTATAATTTCCATAAAACGATAATAAAAACACCACAAAATAATAAAACTAGGGTGTTACGTAGACTGATTTCTTACCTATTATAATATGTAAATACGTTATTTAAATACGCATGGGCACAAAAGAAACTATATTAATGAAGAGGTTCATATATTTTGTTCCTTTCTTTGTCTAAAGTTTGGTTGAGAATGTTAGATAATGCCTCGAGGCTTTAAGTGCATCTTTTTAAGTAATAAATAAACGGTATTTCCTTAGTTAAAGTTAAAAGAAAACCACATATGTACCTATCTATAAAAAATATGTTTAAATGAACCTTAATAATTAATAGTTGATTAGAATAAGATATTAAAACCTAGGACATTAAAAATCATCATTTACAAAGTCGCGACTGGTAATCCGAATAGAATCAGAATATAATAATATTTTATACTATTTAAACACCTCATAAGACAGGTATACCTAACTATTTCAGTTTCATTTGTACTACGTTAAACAAATTATAAACATTAAAATAACATACCAAATACTAAACACCTACTGTATTTTCATTCAATGCACGCGAAGATCTAACCCTTTCGGTATTTCTAGAACAATTTAAAAACATAAAACGCGTCAGTCGAGAGCGAAATCAATATGAGAAGGCAAGGCGTCGCGCGGCCCGAGTCATAATTACCCTAGGCATTATGCCCCATTTGGGCCGGGTCGAAACCGAGTGATATCGGTAATTGGTCCTCAACTGACTCAGCTCGACTCTCCGCCAGATTGGATCAAAGCGCAGATGAGGCCGACCCGACACTCCGGCGCCGACCAACGTTACAATGTTGATGGCCTTTGCCTTGTCAAAAATGACGAAGATCTTTTGTCGTAAAAAATACGAGCCGGATAAAAGTAAATTACCTAATGCGGGCACAAATTGTGGTATCCGATCAGGTAGTGGTACTGATCACGAATGATTTGGACACTGTTGTTCTTGAATGGCATGTGGGTTACGAAAAACAACATCAACTAAATAAACTGTATATAGATCCATCCAGATTTATATTATTGTATGTTACAATTTTGTTCTTCGGGTACTGTGTTTCATATTTACAAAACATGTTTTAATGTATGTACCTAACTGAACATATATACGTATATAAATATATGTAGGTACCTTCAGTCCCTTAATGTTAACTGAAAAGTCTGAAAACATTCTGGAATATTTTTTCTATAGTTATAGTATATGTATATACCTACTTACGTAAGCGGCGAAAAAAAAGATTATCTACAATTTAATTTTTATTATTCCATGTAACATTGTTAGCAAGCTTCAAACCACTTACGCCTGAAGCAGACCCTTCACCTATGCGCCAGCACCTTTAAATAGGGAGTAGTTAGGTATATATTCTATTATATTGTTTTAATTTATTGTTCATGTCAAATCATACCAGCGTAAGCCAAACAAAACGTGACTCTAATGTAACTTAGGAAAGTAAAAAAAAGTATTTTTTTTTCGTTTTCAAAGTAAACTTCTATACCTATATAGTTTAATATAGTCAGATGATACTGTCTTTATCATTGATAGTTATACGAAAATAATTTTCATTATCTATCAATATAATGAGAGCTAATCATACACTTTGATAGCAGACGAATTTGAAAGGGGACCGGATGTGTCAATGACCTAGTATAATAAATTACTTAATTGGGCTCATACATTTTCTAGGTGCCAGCGAGACCCAATAAGTGCCTAAGAATCAATTTACATTCAATTAATTGCATAATAGTTCCAGTTTCTTAAACATTAATTGCATTTGTAAATGTAATTTAGATAATAGGTTTTTAATGTCTGTAACGGATTGCATAGGTATCACTGAAACTTATTCTACAGTTCCCGGCTGGGCACCGGTTTAAATTTTGTTCAAGTTTAAGCCAAGTACATAACTATGAGACAATTATAGAATTTTAACAATGTGCGCTTTATTTTTTTTTATGGATTAAAAGAGATTATTTTTTATTTAATAAATAATACCTAATAATAATAACTTAATAAGTATATAATGTGGTACTATGAATTATGTGTCAAAAAATATAAAGTGACAAGTAAAGGTTAATGAAAAAAATTAAATATAATGAGGCATGTAACTAAGTAATTCCCTGGCCATCCGTGGATGCCCTTAACTAATTATCGCAGTGGGTGTAAAAGAGGAGATTTTGAAAAACGTTCCTAAAATACAAAAACAGCTACGATAAGTGTAATTTTATCAAGATCAACTATATATTTGATTAATAACATTAAATTTTATAGTTCGTATAATGAAATTAATGTGAGAAGCAATAAATCGTGATAAGGAACGCGGTACGGCACTTCTCACAATGTCGGCGGCGCGGGCGCAGATTGGATAATTTCAAATTATCTACCAAAATTATGATGAACCGAAATGAATATTCAAGCGAATCGCTTAACCGGGGCGTGTTATTAAGATGATTGTGAAGTCGTTACTGACGAAATTGTATTTCATAATATTCATAACTAACCTTATGAACTAATATTTTTCCGACAACACGTTATTGAAAATAATGAGCTTAATAATCCAAGTGCGTACAACGATCACATAAAGTTATTTATTACGTGTGTTTTAACGTCCACATGATGCATGGTTGCCGACGACAACCACCAGCATAGGTGGACCGAGGTACGCTATGCGAGTCCCGACCTGCATGCCCAGCACGGAAATAACGCCCACTAGTGGACTATAATAGACTGATGATGAACATATTTGCACAGTTGAGTGAAGTTGTGTGAAACAAATGGTGTCTCATAAATCACGAGATTTATGAGATTCATCAGGGTATTCATCAGGGTGAGACATCGTTTAAAAGAGATTGTGCCCTGATATACATTTTCTAGACGAAGCCTTTTCCTCCGATGTTGTACATATAGCTTTTATTACAGAAAACATTAGATAAGTGTTTACACCTAATATCTGATAATTAATAACACTACTTAAATAAAATGATAAAATTATTACATTTCAGCAATTCTTTAACTCTAATCGCTTTAAACGTAACCAAATCGCTACGTTCACTGTGTGTTATTAAAACATTATTATTAAGCAAACGAAGATAAATAAGTACGCAATTTGATATAAGATAATAATATATTCTTCGTGCATATTGTCAATGGAGATCTTATTATTTTACAATATGTAAGGTAATGTGCGTAATTATATTAAAAATATATCACATGTACCACGTTGCTTTGACACGTGTAATGTAATAACATTGGTATCTTACTCTAGCGTGTCTCAATATCACATTTTTATAACTTCAAATTTGATAGACCAGTGAAAATCGTTTTTACAGTCGCTCTTACAGACGCGACACTGGAGGCGAGCCAACCCGTCGCATAATTCACTGCGGCTCAGTCGATAGCCGGAGATCAAATTGCCGATCACTAATTGCACAATTAGAGCATTATCGAGTTAATTCCGACTGAAACTGTACGCTCCCGGCCCCCCGGCGGCCATTCTAATGCTAACTAACGTCGCGGGACCACAATTTATGACATATTGTCTGCATTTGACGCTCAACTGTATTCAAATTTTGTGATCCAATGTGCTCTTATCATCACTATATTGTATCCGATTAAAAAATAATACGTTTCTAATACAATCTAATCTACTAATGAATGATTGAATGAAATGTGCAAATCAATAACGAGAGCTTAAGTACAGCAAAATAGTTAATGTATGGAAAATGTGGACTTTAGCTATTTGTCCCATTAAAGATAAAGCCCAGCAATTGTTAAAGTTATAGAAAATAATTATTCTTAAATGAAAAAGTAACTAAGGTTTCTTTCATGTGAATATAACAAACGAATAAGGAACCTAGGTCGAATTAAGTGTCCGTATCCAATATCCAACATAGATGTATTACAACCAAACAGGATTGATATGGTCATATCTAGGATACCCCTATAATTGGCAAGTACCTAGTTACTTCAACGTACGACGACATTCGTAGGATCGCCGGTAGACACTGAATGAGGGAAGCGGAGGACCGGCGCAACGTGGCGCGCTCTAGGGGAGGCCTGTGTTCAGCAGTGGACAATTATAGGCTGATGATGATGAACTGATGAAACGTGGAAGTGTATTAAGCTCCTCCGTTTCTCTTCAGAGACTACAGGCGTGATGATATAACGTTACCTACATACATACATTCAGAAGGAATACAAAATTGTTGTAATATCAACATGTTTAATTAGAAAACTTTTCATTGTCACAGAAACTGTAGAAAAATAAGTGCGAATCTATAAATGCCCAGTTCCGCTTGTGTTACGGTTTTTTGCTCAAGAAAATATCTTTATACTAGCATTACGTATTTTGTTTTCCGAGATCTCGCTTATTATTATAATTATAAATTAGTCACACGCAATTGATGTTGCGGACACTCGTGACTGACAATAAAAAGGAAAATCGTTTTGTACGACATTTGATATCGCCGCGTTGTATTGCAATATGCATGACATCATTGTATGTCGGCAAATGTTAATACATTACGTCATTAATTAATTAATACCTTTAGCGTAGCAATTTCACAAATAAACAACTGGCATAGAATGTAGGTACAAGTGGGTCGTGACTTCACTGTAAATGATAGTTTAATTAATTTTTTTTTTTATCTTCACGCCTGTAATCCTCGAAGAGGTAGGCAGAGGAATGCGGAACACTCCCACGTCTCACTGCATGCGTTTTTACGTCCCACTATGGAATAGGTGGTGAGCCTATCGCCATCTATCGGGCACATATCCAGACTCCGAACCACT
>DWEJ01003734.1:0-10212 GCA_018245835.1 Mysoria sejanus stolli | reverse complement strand
AGTCGTTATAACAGTCGTAAAAATAAGATTATTTGGGGATACATTTTCCGATATTTGTAACAGATTCATTGCTCGTTAAACATCGTTATCTATTGGTTATCAACAATACTTCAATGTGCTAATTTAAATTGAATGTTTATTAGATAATTCTATATGGATGGTCAAAAAACTAAAATCATATATTTCAATCCTTTGAAAATGTAACTCAGCTTATAATATAGTCTACGTATCGTCCTATTGTTACTTGCAAGCGACCTCTATGAAATGCTTTAACAACACTCTTGTTATCAATGTCTGTTGGACAACCTACAACGTTTAATTACCCAATATATTTATTATAGTGGCCTTGGAAAGTGCTCCGTGGCTTCGAACGAGAGCCTCAAACACAAACTTCTATATGAAGTTGTATCCCCTATAATTGAGTTTCGAATGCCTTGTGCACCCATAATTACTCTAGCGCTCATACCCTTTGTACTAAAACTATAAGAGCATTCTAGACAACATGCTATTTATAACTGCGTACAGAATATAAATTTAATTACTTACACGTATGTATGTAGAGAAGTGAAGTTAAACGAGTACTTTGGGAATTTTATGTACATTGACACATAACCCTGTTAAAATATTATATTTAGCGATTTCTTATAAAAAATAAACATGTTATGTTTACACTTGCAAGTTAACCTAGTACGTAACGTAACCACGTCTGTAATCCCCGAAAAGGTAGGCAGAGGAATGCAGAACACCCACGTTTCACGGGTTACGTTTACGTCCCACTATGGAATAGGTAGTGAGCCTATTGCCATGCATCGGGCACATATTCAAACCAGTACTAGAAAATCGAAATCAGTGTTCGTAGTTTTGTAGTGTTCGACCCGGAATCGAACACGAGACCTCTTGATCGGCAGTCGTACCTGTAACCAGCACGACCAACGAGGCAGTCAACCTAGTGAACCGAGTTAACCTAGTAGTCATTATTAATTCATCTAAGCTAGCGCTGAATGATTCTTTAATCATATTTTGCCTACCGCGACTAAATCATATTGTAGTAAGAATCTGTGCAGAAACAGGAACGCAGGGTGTTGTAGGGTATATCTTGTTCTCCCTCGATCTTCGTTGTCAAGGTTTAGGCGATGAGTACGACGATGAGTACGACGATGAGTACGGCGATGAGTACGGCGATGAGTAGATGAACCTCAATAGCTACGTTAATGGGCCTCGTAGTGGTGCGCGAGTTCTTTTCAATAAGCCCGTCAGCAGTAGACGAAATGGAACTACTCCTGCTCCCTGCCCATTAAAATTTATTAATCCCTTTTTGAAATTAGGACGGGTAGGATCGCGAAGTAAGAAGAAAATGGACTCGTGGTACTAATACGTGTTGCAGAGAATACTTGGCTTTAGTCAATTAAAGTGACGTACAACACTAGTAGACTCTACCGTGAAAGGGCTTTTGTAATACATCTCATGAAACGAAAGAGTAAACTAAACAAATAACAAATTATTGATGAGCATTTTCAGAGTGTATAAAGCCAGCCTAGCGTAGCAAATCAGCTATGACCACGATCATAATTTACGCGGATGGTCTTATCAGTCTTCTTCGGAATACTCGTATATGATTGGTAAACTGTAAGTTCTAATTGCAGGAGAAAATTAATATCCAAGCGAAGATTGTAATGGGCTCCTGCACGTTGAATACAGCAAAATTCCAATTCACCGACATCACGGAACTGTAAAAGAAAACAACATGACCTGTGATTAAAGTATGTGACCGTTAATACGAACAACGCGAATTTAAAGTCGCTTTCTGAGCAACATTTTCTGAAACAAAACGTAGCTTCGTGCAGCTGTGGGCGGCAGCGATTGCTCACAGTCTCACACCGATCGGGCGACTCGTTGCGCCTGTTGTTTCGCGTTTCATTCGTCAGCGGTCTAAAATTGAAAAAGCTTTGATTGGCTCCAGTCAGAGCTAGAAAAAATCGGACCGTACTGTATTCTCTGCCGATTTCAAAGGGAGCCCGAAGCCACTGCAAAAATTGGACATTGGACCGCTAAACGTACGGAACTGACTTGAATCGTATATTAGAATGATACGATAACATGGAATATGCTTCAGTTAAATATTAACATATCTAATCAGTAAACACGTAACACACGTAACTTCACGCCTGTAATCCCCAAAGAGGCAGAGGATTGTAGTACACTCCCACGTATCACCAGTTACGTCTAATCAGTAAAGAATAAATTTATACGTCATATGCGCGATACGAACGCCTGCAACAGAAGGCTGAACAGGTTTGAAAATAAAATTGAATTACCAGCTTCCATAAGTAAACAGTTTGCGGTGCGAGCCGCTCTAAAGTTAGAATGCGCATTACCAACAAAACGTTGCTAGCGCTGCTAGTCCAACCGCAGAAGGGTCGTATTACATGTTTGAAATGCACAGCTTTAACGTTACTGTAAATTAAAACAATATTTTATATTAAAATTGCATCATGTTATAAAAATCAGATCGTTATGAAATATATCAACAGATTAGATTGTACAACAAATATATGTATTAATATAATAAAGTAATTGTAATCATATCTTGGGACATCTACATTATAATACTATCTTGGGACATAATAATGTAATGTATTGCCGGATATAATATAATAATAAAATAGATTACTTAAGCTAAATTGGGCCTAGACAGTAAGGCAAGACTTGTAGTTTTACTAAAAAAAATATTCTGTATGAAGTATATCAATAAATCAATCTATGTATATGTTTTATATGGTCTAATTCGACTATCAAGAAACGTATTTTACTACGAAACACTCATAAGGATTGAAAAAAATTATACAGCTCATTGTGCGATTGTATGAAACACGTTCTTTTGTTTCCACTCTTCTGCCAACGTTCGAAGCGTAATAAGTAATTGCACCTAATAGGAAATTTCTACATGTCGTTAACGTTCAAAGATTAAACGTATCACGATGACATAGAATGCTCTTTCACTTGATACACCGTGTGACCAATGCGATGGAAATATTCAGCTATGTGAAACGCAAATAACCGGCCACAGTAATATAGTAGCAAGTATTAAATATGAATAAAAAAAAACTCTAAAGTAACCACGGGGTAGTTTTGGTTATTTCAAGCTCATCTTTTTTTTTAAAAATCTGTTAAATTTTTTTTCAATGAAAATGATGAGATACATACAAACATTATGAACGAAAACAGAACAAATCATAACAATAAGTATATGCTGCAAACGAATATAAACTATTTATTTTATTGCAGAGAAGCATCCAAGAAAAATACGAATTCAAAATATATTCTAAGCGAGTAAAAGGAAAGTTGAGACGCTTAAAAAGTTTGATATTGACAATAAAATTGAATTAGCAAACGCGAGAGAGTCGACGTCTGTCGGTAATCCTACTGCGCCAGAAGTTGGCGTGCACAATGCCGGCAGACTTAGCACCAGAGAGGTCTTTATATTTGGACGGAAATGGTAGACCATATTCTTATTTATACTTTATGAACATTATGAGTAAGAACCAAATCATGCTTTAAATAACTATTATTTATCGTCATGCATTTGTACACGAATATCTTGGTTTGTGCAATTTCCAAACAATAAAATACACCGGCGACGTTCTCAACAAAATTACACTATAATTGATCACAACGTTTCAATCTGTATTGATATTTGATATTCGTGTAAATTAAAGTATTCAGTATAGTACTGTAATTTAAGTCGTCACGTGCTGAATGTTTTAAATGCTACATAACTTATTTCTAGTGAATATCCCTGAAACTTACCCCAAAGCTATACAACGCGACCTAAATACTCAAACAAGCTCTGTTTCATAATACCATTAGTCCAGCTTGCTCTTAAGGTACACAGAACATTTGGGTTTAGATATTAATCTTAACATCAGATTATTTAGCAAAAATTATGTTGAGGTTGTTAATTACGTTGTTTCCTTTGAAAGGAACATTCAGGCCTGCTGTTGTAAAAAAATAACAAAACCTAATCAAATATTTTTTTCCGTCCGACAGATACAAATATAATATTATATTTCTTTTATTTATGTCATAGTAACTTCATAGACTTTATAGATAATTATGTGTAATTTACTCAAAAGTTCATATTATAACTAAACAGTATAATAAATTGGAAATCTCACAACTTTTACAATTTACTTCAAAATCCACTGATACAATGCAATAGGCAGTAAGTTACGTCCAGTGAATGGGCCCCAAACAACATACCCAAAGGCTGTACAATGCGATCTAAACGCTCAAACAGCCTTTGTTTCTGAGCGCTATTAAGCCAGTGCGCAGTAAACTTGAAATTCCACTTGAACCCAACCATTTATATTAAAAGCATAACCCCAATAATAATCCCAAAGATTCTGTGTATGTATATCTTCTATAAATGCAATCAAGGTGTATTCAGAATATCAGAACGTGTCATACACATATCAGTAGAACGTCCAATACCATATTTTAGAAAAAAAAATCGTAAAACTTATGATTGAACAACTTCAAAATATAAAAAAATCAACCCCATTTATTTGAAATACAACTTGCACAAACGAAACAATTAAAATGTGAAAAAGTTAAAATGAGGAAACAACTTCACGCGTTTTTAATATTACAATAGAACTATGAGCGACGAGTCCGGCGCTTGCCTGTTTCATTCTCGCTGAATATTTATTCCGGTTCTCAACATACATTTCCTATGATAGAGTAAGATAGTCAAAATGTGTCCCGCTTTAAGATTCATAACACGGTGTCGTTTAACAACACTCACTAATGTTATTAGTAATTTTGTGTCGTTCGGAAACGAGATGAAATCCCCGTGGTGCTCGCCGATGTTGCAGCGTCACTTCGTGTCGCATTATAAAATATGCAGATAAGTTACGGGAATTGATTCAAAGCACAAAGGAGGCGAGCAAGCTGTCTATAGGCGGGCGTGGAGATTTCGGCAGTAATTTCCCGAGAGAGTACACCTTTATCTTACCATACTGAAAATATTTTGAATTACGCACTCACTTATTTTTAAACAGTAATGTAGTGAACATCTTGTAGTGCACTATCTAGACTTATGTAGAAACCAGTTTAATCTTTTTTTTTTGCACGAAAGCCTAAACAACGTGCACGCAGTTGTTTTATGGTACTGTTTCATGTGTTCTGTTGTAGAATTCGAGTTTTTTCCCATTTAAATTTTATTAAAACCGTTTTAGTACTGATCTCGTTCAAACGAGAAAAACAGATGGTAGGTAGTACAAGTTTGGCACACCTTAGGCGAGCTTGTGAATAGTAGTGCTAGTGACGTGAATGTAAGTAAATTTTGTGCATAGCGAGTAGCTATAACCTCCTCAAGGCCATACACTATTTCTATGTGAAACAATCACATCGACCTCTTGCTCCGTTGCTACGTAAAAATAGGCCAAACCTACTCTTTTACATTTATAATATTAGTCAGGATCTATGATATATGATTTCGGGTCATGCCTGTAAAGCCCAGTTAAGAGTTTGATCTTAGTTTTAATACAAAAACTTTATATAATAAACTGAACATCTATGTAAGTGGCATATAATTTGATTTCAATTTCTTTGAAATGCTTTTCTTATATACCGTTAACAGAGCGACACGAAAAAAACGATTCAAAAGTGAAAAATGAGCACGATATTTTAGAAGTCATATGTTGAAAATGTACAATATAGATATAATCGGGTTACTTGGTAATTTGTTTGAAGTGTAGTTTTTGTAATTTTGCTTTTATTAAGTAAAAGACGAGCAAGGAGCAAGCAACTATTACTTGTGGCTACTGCCACCATGAGCATTTACACTGTACTTCGAACAGGACTGAAAAGTTATTCCTAACATACTTGGACTGGTCAATATTCCGTCCTAACGAGATTATTAGTTAATAATATTGATTGGTAACAGGACAGTAAAAATAACAGGACAATTGTAACTTGAGTAATGTCAGTGTGAGTTCATCTAGTAACAATTGGCACCTGTCCCATTCGGGATTATTGAAGCAAACATTACTACATCTGAAACTAAAATATTTGCATCTACTATTCACCAACAGGCCCACAATAAACCGCTGCAAAGTGAAACACAAATTGTTTTAATAACAATTGCTTCGAGATTGTAATAGGGACAGTGGTGGCGCTGTGCTTTGAATAATTCGTTCTTTAGTCTTCCAGCGCTTTACACCTGCATTTTGCTACGGTCATCTTTCACCTTTACATATTTTACTGGATGGAATCTCGATGTTCTGACATTTCATGATCGTTTAACATTCTGCACATTACGCAACAAAGCATTCTGATCCGCATTCCCTGCCCATACCCTCAACTCGGCATAAACCCGCAGAGGAAGACTGCAATAAGCGGGGCGTTCGACATCGCTTTCATTTACACTATGGACACAAATCTCTTTCAGAACTATTCGAGCCGAATCTAAGACGATACTTACGGGCCTTCCCAAAAGGATCAGATTACAACTTTGACAAATCAGACGCCACGAGACACTCGTAAAATTACTTTTATATCAAATACACAATATTTCAGTGTCTATAAGATAAACAATATTTAGGTGTATAAACACTAGGTGTGCCGTCCGAGAGTCTAATCTAAATTTTCTGATGATGACGATGATGTTGATGATAATGAAACATTTTGGAACCTTACTTAATATCCGAATTTATGTGGCTCATATTATTATCCTTCATTATTCGGATCACAAACGTAACAAAACAAATAACATAGATAGGAATAAATAAAGATAAATCACAATAGAGTTGAATGAGAATAACCGTTTTCATAAGAATGATTTTTTGTTCTTCAAGCGTATTTTTCGCTCTTTCACCTTTATTCGTTGCACACTATGAAAAGATTTTTTTTATATCACACGCATACTTAGTTAAGTATTTATTTTATATAAATAGTGATATTTTAATATAGGGATACAATTTTATGATATCCTTTTCCTTATATTTGCCTGTTTTAAGTTTTAGCCTGTTTGCGTTTTAAGTTTAAACATCACTTGCTATGCGGTGAAGGAAAACATCGTGATGAAACCTGCACAGCTTAAGTAAAAAAAAAATTCTCTAAGGTGTGTGAAGTCTGCCAACCCGCACTTGGCCAGCGTGGCAGACTATGGCCTTTACCCTCTCATTCTGAGAAGAGACCCATGTTCCAACAGTGGAACGATAGAAGGGCCGATATGTGTGTGTTATATTGGCCTGGGTAAAGCGAATACATTAAATATACATCTTAAAAATGAAACTCCTGATATTGAAATAAAAGCGAAGCGCAATTAATAAATAAAAAAAACCAATACTCTAATTATCATTTTCATTTTAATGGTCCTGGAGACCTGGCAACAGATGCAACGTCTCTCATATACCGATACTGAATGTGCAGAAACGCCAAGTAACGTTTACGTCAGTTCAGTATTCAATGAAAGCAAAAATCAGGTTAAACCATCTGATCCTGACATAATTCTGTTATACATAAATCTAAACTTTAAAATTTTACGTTCATAAACTATCAAGAAGCAGGAGTGTTCATTGTTAGTATTCCTTTAAACTATTTCCTGAACCTGTAGAGCTAGCTCCACAAAATTTGCAAACTACGTTGCACTTTATTGAAAGAGATTTATGAGAGAACTTCAGTTAGGTTTTAGACGCGTTTTCAAAAGGAAATAAGAAAACGCTACACAGGAAATTATGTTCATGAAAGAGATTATGTAAATCATAATGAATTGATAGTAGATGTTATGTGTATACGTACGAACACATATTCGGTGGTTGTATTGATATTTTGAGCGATGAAATTGATTGAATTTTGAAGATTGAATGATTGGATGGAATCATGATTGATTGCATGCAGCAGTTATTGACGTTGACGTAAAGGTCCTAGAACAAGTTAAATAGAGAATGAAACGTTCTAATACAGTGCACGTACTTGATTTGTCTATTACATGCATTGCTTTTTGCTTGTTTCATGCGCTTGCCTAGGGGACTATGTAATAATATATTTTGCGAATTAAAACAATTAGTAGTTTTACCATAGCTATTATTTCGAGCATGTCTTCGTCGCGACTCACACTTTTCTGCTACTGTATCAGTTCTGCTACTACTGCTGTATCAGCTACAATATTTAGGCAATTTTAGCCCAGTGTCAAAATAAGTAGCCTCTTGTATAATTCTCAGTAATGTTTACAATAATGTGTACAGTTTTAGTGGCTGCCTGACATTGTAATTGAATAAGACAAAGTAACATATAGCGGCACCATTAAATAGTAAATTTGTTATCAGAGATCAAACCATCCCCTTTGAAATCGCCCTAGAGACAGGCAGAATTACTTTCACACTTAGAACTTACACTTACACTTTACACTTTTCGCCTTTTTCGAACTTACACTTACACTTTTCACCTTTTTAATAAAAAGTTTTTTTTTAAATAAAGAAATCTTTAAAGTTCCCTTCCCTTCCCTTTTCCTTCCCTTTACCTTCCCTTTCCCTCCCTTCGAAATGAAAATGATTTACTTTAATTAATTTAAGTAATTTGACTTTAAGCTCTGCTCTGTTTCACTCAGTCATTGTAACTGAAATCCGAGAAAGATTTCTACTTTTGTAACTTACCTTTGTTGTGGCTTAGGTCAGATTTCTAGTTGCAAATGGAAAATAATATTTCTCTTATCAAACAGTGAAAATAATTATTATTACCGTGTTGCTTAGGAAATAAATAGCTATAATTGTTTAAGAGTGGGTACAGTTTACGGCTAACTGATGAATGTACAATAAGAGAGTTACAGGGATGTTACACCAAAGTATGTTGTAATTAAACTTAAAAAACCTACCTTCATATCACGTAATAATCTAAATATAATAATCTGTTCAGAAATATGTTTGTATCCCTTTTTAAATATATTGCTCCTATGTATGTGTTCGAGAATTAACACATTTAATGCACCTCTTAGCAGGAAAGGTAATTATATACATAATTAATTACATAATACTTATTATACTATTCAATTCTTAAAATGTACACCTATTACTAGTTTCGCTTGTCTAAAATATTTCACTTTTATCAGAAGCACATCTATTAGAAGTATTATATCCTATTAATTCCGCAATACCTCTTAAGGTGTGCTAATAGCATACATTTTATTTAACTATCGAAATGGCGGATAAGTCAACGTCTGTCAATCCCGTGCTGCGAAGTTGAAGCGCAAGAACAGTATTCGTTTGGCAAAATAGGGCCGTCGACTGTTCCCGAAACTCAAACACGGCGCAGGATAATGAATTAAGTTAGCAACTCTTGCAGAGCCGAGCGCGCCTCATGTCACACTTGCTTGCACCCTCTGCTCTGAGCTTCACATAAATCTATCCAACGGATGGATTAGTTAACCTGCTAACTCTATCTTAGCATATTTAAACATAACATATCACGGAGATTAATAATTATATCAAGAAATTAAAAAAATAACATACAGTGAATACAAAAGTCTCTGCAGGGATATGTCTCTGATACATGTTGTAACCTTTCTCTTATGATATACTTATGCCCGTGGTGAACAGTATTTAAATCCATATGTATTTCTTACAGGTTGAAACGAACGAAAAACAACAAACATCAACATTACGCTAACGAGACACGCTGCACGATAACTATCAATTACGAAAATGTCGATTGAATGATTGGTCAGAATGCGAAGCTGATTGAGAGTCTGCCAAACGCGAAATTGAATAAGTGCTGAAAACGTTTACTCCCGGTTGGGTATTTTTTTTCACGAAACATCGAAATTCGTTCTTTCACTGTTTTATAACCCTTGACAAATTCGCAGATTTTCTTTGTGCCATAAGAATTTTAATTATTGTTTCACATCAAATTATACCATCATCAACTCATCACAATTTACCGTTGAATGGATCTCCTCTGATAGGTTTTTGCCCATATCTATAACCCAAGGCATGTGGGTTGCTGATCTATATCTATTTATCTATAGCACTGTTTAACTATATATCTTGATTATTGAAAATAGTAGAAATTATGTAAATGCATTTTATAGTACGACATATCTGCAAATTATTCTTTGAAGTAGCAATGTTCTCCCTTCTGATTACAAATCACTTAAAGCGAAACATCTAATGAAGGGAAACGAACACACATGTAGATATTGAACAGCAGCTTTGG
>DWEJ01003733.1:0-10214 GCA_018245835.1 Mysoria sejanus stolli | reverse complement strand
GTACACACACGTACACATGTACACATGTACACATGTACACACACGTACACATGTACACACGTACACATGTACACACACGTACACGTGTACACACACGTACACATGTACACATGTACACACACGTACACGTACACATGTACAGACATCTATACACAGAAACATGTGTACGTGTGTGTACACAGTACACACACATACACATGTACACACGTACACATGTACACACACGTACACATGTACAGACGTACACATGTACACACACGTACATATGTACACACTCGTACACATGTACACACGTACACATGTACACACACGTACACATGTACACACACGTACACATGTACACACACGTACAGATGTACTCACACCTACACATGTACACACAGGTACACATTTACACACACGTACACGTACACATGTACAGACATCTATACACAGAAACATTTATTTTAATACTTATTTTCACACTCATGTAAACATTCACGAAACGTGGGAGTGTTTTGCATTCCTCTGCCTAACCGAGCCGCGCCCGCAGGCTTACGGCTCCGGGGGCGACTCGTCGTCGGACTACGACTCGGTGTGCTCGGAGCGCCCACGCCGCGCCACGCTGCTGCAGCACATGTTCTGTCTGCCGCTGCCCTGAGCGCGCCCCGCCCCCCGCACGCCCCGCCCCACCGCCCGCCGGCCACGCCCCCGCGCGCTCGACCGGCGCCCGGGTCTACATGCTTCGAGTTTCATTCAATACAGTCCAAATTTAATTTTGCATTCCCGCTTGAAGAGGATGCAAGTAGAAATTATAATGTTATCTCTCAATGTTGTAATCGGTTATCTAAAAAGCATCAGATAATTATTATACTAAT
This sequence comes from Mysoria sejanus stolli, assembly GCA_018245835.1. Classification (NCBI taxonomy): domain Eukaryota; kingdom Metazoa; phylum Arthropoda; class Insecta; order Lepidoptera; family Hesperiidae; genus Mysarbia; species Mysarbia sejanus. Next base: position 9,357 of record DWEJ01003733.1, on the reverse strand, counting down.
ATTGTTGTTTCTATGTTATGAATATATTATTGTATGTAATAACAAAATAATTATATATAACATTCTTTAAAAAGTTTGTTGTAACGACTAAAAGTCGATAATGTATTTCCCTAGACTGATATTATGATATATCACTTATATGTGACGTTCTAGAACGTTCTTCCCAATCACTATTGAATTTCTGTATGAGGAAGTTGAATATATAATCTATGTACTTAAAATAAAACTTCCCAAATTTACATCAAAAGTGATATATTTAAATTAATAAGAGAATGAGGCCGATGTGACATGGCCCTCACTGGGATCTACATGAATATTACAATAGTAATAATAAATTAATATTTTTTCAAAATGCAAGTATCATCAAGAATGTGTAGTACATGCCCTAGCCTATTTTACATTTTTCAATAATACCGTTATTTCTAATTATATAACATTAGGTTTTGCTACGTACTTATTTCGGATGAAGGTATTTGTTTCAGTCAATATGCCTATACTTCAGTCATGTATATGTTATATGTTAATGATCAATATTTACCTTATATATAACATTTATATGTACTCATCTGCTATGCACTGTATTCGTCCTTATGTATCAGTCTAAAGCCGCAGTTAAAAAAGCCGCCGAAAAATACACATATATAATGTACTCGTGGTACATGTTAAGTATATAATATGTAATATTGTATGTACATAAATATATAGCACGATGGTGCAGTAGGGGTGGGCGGCGCATGTTCATAAAGTGAAACAGATGATTATATACATGATTATATATATGTATATATTTCATTGTTGAAAATTTGTCGAGTATTTATACATATTATGATATACGATACGGCGTGACTCACGTGTGAGGACGTGTGTGGCGGTGGGCTGGCGACGCGCCCGTGTCCGCACTCGCAGTGCGACGCGCCCGTGTCCGCACTCGCAGTGCGACGCGCCCGTGTCCGCACTCGGAGTGCGACGCGCCCGTGTCCGCACTCGCAGTGCGACACGTCCCGTCGTGGCCGCATATAGTATTGTATAGAAATATCCGCACGCGCTTTCTAATATTACTACTCTTCTAAACACGAATGTAGATATTAATCACATAAAAAAATTGTATCGGATAGTAGTGTCGTCCCGATCGAGTCGTACTCGACGGACGAGGGGATCGATCGATTAAACCGATCGCTCGTCTCGCGTTCGTATGTAAGTGTATGTACGATTGTAATGTGTACGACTGTCGAGCGATAAATCGTGTCGCACTGTCGTTGCGACGACGAGCTGCTCAAAATGCACGTAAGGAATTAATAGTAGTGAGGGGTGCTCCCCTCGGCGCCTAGGCGTAAGCTAGAGCGCGTAGCGGCTCCCGGCATGCGGCTGCGGCTCGCCGCACGCAGCGAGCGAGTCGGGTCCCATGAATGAGAAGTACCTAGTATTATTAATAAATATTGTATATGTATCTGCACTTATTAAATTATAAGTAAATGCGTGCTAGAGATTCGTGTAAAATTTTCAAGCGGCATGTGTAGAGTGGGGCCGCAGGCCGCAGCCGCGCGCCGCGGCCGCAGTAGGATATATTCCAGTCCTTCTCGTAGCGCCGCTGTCCGTGTAGTCGACACCGCTCCTTAGGTAGCCAACTAATTATATAACTATCACCGCTAGTAATGTATATTTCTATATATAATATATATATTGTATGTATACATTATTGTTATTACTCTTTTAATATGTAACTTATGAATATAGTATAATATAACGAGCACTGAAACATATAAAAATCGTCGTGTACATTAATAATTGTTATAGATACTTATATACGCTAGTGAGGATAAAAAAAAAACAAATTACCGACTCGTGAAATACATTTAATTATCGAAGATTATATTATTATATAACGTATAAGTAATTGTTAGGTGACGGTAGACAAAAGACTATGTTGTATTGGGAAACGAGAATGTGTGAGACAGTGGCGGACAGTTCCGGGCAGCTCCGGACAGTGTGCACGTGTCCGCTGGCCGTCCCTGCCCGGCACCGGCCTGCCGTGCAGCACTCGCGGGGGAGCGCTGACCTTATGTATTGTTTATGTACACATGTTATGTACTGCTGATATACATATGTACTAACTGTTGACTATCATTTAGTACAAGACGGCGCGCTCAGAGTACGATCATTTATTGCATGTTTTTGCTGTTGAGCTAAATTCGATTCTAATATTTTCTGTAACACTATTTGTGTTAATATTTTTATCACTTTTCATATATCCTTATAACGTAATATTTTTGTAGTGTTATTTTAAATAAATTGTTTCATTTCAGTCCTATTTCGGTACCAGTAAATTATTTTCAATCTCGTGTAACGAAAATGTACAATCTGTTATCGTTACTGTCTCGAATTCAGGTAAAACCCACTTGTACCGCGTCAGCGCGACGCGTGGCTCAAGTGTATGCGTGCGCTCGAAGCTGTATTGAAATATACTTAATTGTTCAATAGTCATAAATTCTTGTGTTATTTATTCTACAAGAACGTGGTGGTCGGAGCGTGTTTTTTGTATGTAGCCGTGGGCCTGCGTTAGTTTGTAATTTCTATTTTATATTAGTCATAAGTTCAGTTGTAGTATTTAATTTGTATTTTGGTACTATTAAATATTAACGGTTTTAGTTTTTTTAAGTACTCTACTGATAAGTTAACATTCCAACGTGTCGCTCTGACGGCGACAGACATCACACACACATACATTCATAAGTTATAAATGTTAAATGAATTCGTTAAGCGGTCGTTCTGAATATTTTCGCTTTAGAATGTTTATAGTGTTTTGAATATGTGTATGTAATTAAACTTTACTTTAAGCTCCTTCACGTCATGTTCCTTTCGAGAATATAAAGAAATTATTATAAAGTGTATAAAACTGTACTAACTGCATGACAAGTGACGTGGAGCGGTCACGGTTGGTCCGAGACGAGTGCTCCGTGGGCGCGGCGGCGCTCGCGGCGCGCGCTCGGACGGATATTGTATTTTAGTTCGTGAGTACCCGGCGCCGGCTCGCTCGCGCCGCGGGTTCGTGTCCGGGCCGGGCACGCCGCACTCGGGGTACTGTACTATTCTATGCTTAAATGAAAATAAAGAATATTAATCAGACCTTTGTTGTTTTCATTCCCATTTGTTTAAATATATTTTATTGGGTCAGAAAAAGATAATTCACTTTATACAAGAAAGAAAATATACTCTTTAATTAACATCCCACTTCACGTCACTCCAATTTCAAACAGAATCACAGACAGAACTAAACTTAGATACATATAAAAATAAAACAACGTTAATTTAGCGCATGTATTTATTTGGACACAAGTGTACGGGATACAGAAGCAGACACGTACACCGAGGGAACTCACACACGTCTCTAGCAATATTGATAATTGATAAAAAAAAATTAAATGACCGCAACTTTATGCCAAACGAAATATTAGATATTAAATCTATACGATAATTTGCTGCTAAAGTTGCTCCGATTACATGCTTCCATGTTCATAAATACACACAAGATTAGATACATTTTGCTACAATTTAGACATATTTTTTCAATGTCAATTTGCCGAAATCACTACCACATACATAGTTTAATTTAATCAGATCGACACATCTACTTTACGTCTAATTCATAATTGAACCTTACATACCACTACAATACTGAATATTCGATGACAATTCGTAAGCAAATTAAGCCTAATACTGAAATGAGATTCGATTGATATCCTTTAGGAAAAACTCACGTGGAATGATATTAAATACTGATTCGAATCGGGTTGAAATAATAACCGCACTAGGTATAAGAAAAAATAAATACATTTTATATTAATAAAATCATAATGTATGTTAAAGACACATGTAATAAATACAAAACATATATTGTAATTTCCACATCTTTAAAAAATAAAATTGTTTAAAAAATATAATCTTTAATATTTAACCTTATACATAAAATCCAGTACGCATTATATAATACTGGACGAAATCACGTACGAACGATAGTTCATTTACGCTGTACATAGATAATGTATTCGATCGGTAAAATATATTTCATTCATTTCGAATGATTCCATGAACATTGGAAAACATTAGAACGAAAAAAAAGTATTCCATTTACACATTCGTACATCAAAAATATACAGTCCAGTTATATTTATAAAAGGATCGAAATGGATGTATAACAATAAAAATATTAAAATCTCATCAAGAAACACTAATACGTGTATAATTTTCAAAAAAAGAACATCTGTACACAGCCAGATGCAGTACGAAAAGTCATATCTGAAGTTGGATACAAAATGAGTGTAAGACCATTTTCAAGTTCATTATTCTACCTACGGTTAATTGATTTAATCGAATGTTCAAATTCAAGGTTTGAAAATCACGCATTGTATGTTTTTGAATAGTAAAACGTTAAACTTAAACACGTGAAAAGTATTATATTATTAATGAGCTAATTAACTTACTTTTATGTTAAATTAAATTAAAGGTGTTAATAACGATTATCGAAAAAAGGAAGATAATACACATATGAATATGTATGTGTATATTTTTAGATTTATTTATTAGAAGAGTACCTTTGAAGAACCGTTTAACAGCAAAATATAGGGCACATTGAATGTGTCTCGTCTCACACAACATAACTAAATATTATGTAGACTCTTGCGCACAGCCAAACTAAATATGGCTAAGATATTAAAATATCTTTCCTATGGACGAAAAACAAAGTATACAAGGCAATTATTGCGCTCTTAGTCCTACGACCAATAAATACATTATACATATGTGTACTTAATATGATCAAGAATTATCGTAGTTTGATAAAACTAATTTAAAAAAATCGTCCTATATTGACCTTGATCTGTGGATTATGTGCAAGCAATTCGTATCGAGGAAAAATTTTAAACTGAATTAATCCTTTTAATTCAGATCCGGATATCCTTCGAAAATTGAATTCCGATAAAACAGAACTGGACAATATTTTGATTTCAAACATAGATGGCGTTCTCTTGAAATTTATTCTACCTCATAAATAATATACAGATAATACAGACTGATCACGATTATCGAACATTGCGTCCATTCACTGTTGGACACAGCCTATTTTAAAATGAGAACGATTAAGCTCACAGTCCGCCATGTTGGAAAACTCTAAGCTGTGCCGATTATAATATGAGATGGAGAGAACGTTGAGCGCAAGTGGAACCTTATGTAATACACGATAAGATATAATTTGCCTTGCAAATTAAAATGTTACGCTTCAAGCTATTTCTCACTTTGGTTAGCCGGGAGGTATCTGATACGTAACATAAACACAGATAAATATATATTAAAAAATGTTATACAACGCAAAACTTCAGAGAGTTGTCGTTTGTGCTTCTATCCCATAGACAGTTTACAATAATCATAGCCAGATACGATTTAAATGCGAAATGAAAATGGTCACCGTCGTGACCGCGGCGGTCACTGCGATCAGTCAGCGCGGCGCAATCGACGATCAATCGATTCAAATTTTTTCTCATACCCTACAAGAGTACGCCTGTTGACCGTTGCGCACAATAATCAACACTCTCGTCAATCTTCACACGATTCTAAACCTTATCCATACCTACATTCAGTCCATATCAGCCTGCACGTTGTGGGACATGCCAATGTCTACTCTAGTAAATACTCGTCGTTATGACGTCGCACGATACTCGAGAGCCAAGAAGTACTTACATCGCTATGACAATATATGCACCGAAAAATATATCGTTATACAGTATCTCACTGGGAGAATCTCACTGAGAAGTATCTCACTGAGAGAAAGGGAATCGTCGTTGGGCTTAATGCAGTTGTCGTAACATAACTATTTTATTGAAAAAGCACTGTTACATTTTTAATAATAATGATACTAGAAATAGTGCATCATATGTGCAGTGACGTCACAAAGTAAGATAACTGCTTATTCAAGTGATTAAATATTGTTCTTTTCTATATTTGATAACTTGTAAGTAATGTTCAAATCATTTACATGTGCACTGTTCTCTTCAACTGTAGAAATTACTTTTAACCAGTATGTAAAAGTATATAAATAAAGAACAATAATCTATTTAGGACAGTCTTTCTCAAAGTGAGTGATAACTATTTATATAGTGATACTATTTATATTATACTAGTGATAAACCAATTCAAAAGAAAACAATCTTCGAGTCTAATTAAAGATATACATTCACTATTACGTCTTGAATTATTGGGAATGTTTCACTAAGGAATAACCAACGACGGCTCACTAACTGGGTTTACCAATCTCCACGGGCTATCTCAGTGGTGTCCGTTCTGCTGCGGGGGCTGCGGGGGCTGCGGGGGCTGCGAGCGCGGGAACATGGAGTCCGACTGCAGTTTCTTCATCAGGAACGGCAACTAGTGTACACAACAAAACGTTGTTATAGTATTATGTCAAGGTTAGCAGGTCGGCACAGCAGCAGTGGCAGGTAGGCGCACCTGGTGCTCGAGCTGCATGTGGTGGTGCGGCGGCAGGCCGAGCGCGGCGCGCAGCAGGTTGTCGAGCGCGGCGCGCTGGCGGAAGAGCGCGTTGACGACGGGCGCGCCGGCGGGCACGGCGGGCGCCTTCAGCAGGTAGGCCAGCGGCGACAGCACCGCGTGCAGCGCGCCCCACGCTGTCCGTATTGTTCACTCGTCAGTAAGTTTCACGACAAACAGGTTTTAAGTATACGGACATTCTCTGCGAGCCACCCGGCTTTGAGCATCTATTTATATATTCTATAAAGTCTATTTAAATATTTCACCTCATGCACACTCATGAAAATTATAATACGTGTTCTACCAGTAATCTTGAATTAATCTTTAAATTGGTCAACTTTGACCAAAGTATGTACAAAGTTACAAGCCTATCCCCTTCCATCGTCATCATTAGCATATTAAAGTCAACTGCTGAAGATAGACCTTTCCTAAGAGGTATTGCCCATAATCCCCACACTGGGCATGAGTGCCCTGGGGATTAGAGCACAAGTTCTGGCACCGCCCACTCGTTGCCCATAAACGGCCAGAGTATGTGTACCTAGGCAGTCAGCACCGTGCCGCGATGTCTCGGCGCCTGGGACTCTTATAACATGCACATAAGCAGTAGTGAACCCCATATCGGGCGCACCGTCGTCGGGGCGTAGCTGGACGTGCACGCGCGCCAGCAGCTCGGCCAGCAGCAGCAGGTCCAGCAGCAGCGGCGCCGCCAGCAGCGAGTCCTCGCACGTGTTGTGCACCACGATGGTGCTGACGCCGTGCAGCAGGATCTCCGACGAGTACTCGTCCATGGCGCGCTTGGAGTCGCCTGCGGACAAGCCGGCGCCACCCAGCGGAACGTCGGCACAACGCGCGCAGTAAACACACCGACCACAATTTCTTTAAACTTCCGAATGTCCCAATGCGCAATTCGTTCCGCAACATTTTTGAGCAAAGGAATTTTGTAACAAATTTAAACTGACAATAAGTAATCGTTATATTAACATACCTCTCTATACTTATTTATTAACATAATTAAAAATAACTAACGTTGTTTATTTATTGTTAAAAAACTTATGAATGGATGGTATCAGTAGCAAGTGACCCTAATACCAAGTTCAGAAGCAACGTACCCACGAAGGGCACGTACTTGATGACGACCACGTGGTCGGGCTTCTCCCCGGGCCGGTACAGGATGTCGTTGGACGCCACCATGTCGTCCACCACGTTGCTCTTTGTTATCTGTCAATAACATCACGACAAGCAATTATTTATAACAAGTGACTGCGTAAACATGATCTTGTAATATAACCGTTTGGTTGCCTCTTCGGAGAGATAGCAGGCGTGATATTACGTTGTTTATTTGTATTTGCCACGACGTACCTCCTTGGAGCGGAACTGCTCGGGAGCTGACAGATTTTTGCCATCGTTGTTTCCCAGGTGGTTGTAGCTGACGATAGCCGTAGGTTTAATACCTGAACGACACAAAGCGAAATTATCATAGTGAAGGAAAATTTTAATGATGTAAACAGCCCGACACCAGGATTCGGGAGCGTATCCAGCTAATAACCCCAGCTGTACACTGACCGGCCGACACCAGGAAGTCCACCAGCACCGACTTGAGCTTGGTCTGCCCGGACTTGAAGTCGTCGCCCGCGACGAAGACGCCGCGGCGCTGCGCGCGCTGTACGGCGCCCGCCACCAGCGTGTTCTGCGGCGAGCCGTTGATGTAGCTGCACTGGAAATGTATCATCAATATGTCAGAATAAAGTGACACCAATGAAGTTTTACTTCAGCCTACCTCAGTCCATTGCTGGGCATAAGCCTCCCCCATAGAGCGCCCTGTCCTCGGCTTGCTAATTCTATTAAAAAATATACTATCTTATAGTATTTCCGTATGCTTTATATTTCCTGCATTTTAATGTTGTATGTTTCCAAAAGAAAAGAATATTTTAAACAGGTACATACGAATATATACGTTCAAGAATCTATGCCACGATCTTACTTACAACATCGCATTTAACATGCGGTGTATGTCTGATCGCAGCGGTATCACAGACGTCAGGTGAGCTGGAAGCCGATATACAATACCAAAAGATGATCACCCCCTCGTCGATGGCAGCCATCGCGTACAGGATGGACGGCGACAGCTCGGCGACGTCCGCGTCGATGGCGGCCATCAGGTTGTCGGCCGTGTCGTGCACGCCCTCCGTCACCGTCATGAACCTTGAAATATAATATATTGTTATTATAAAATCACGCCAGATCACTGACGGAGTAGGCCGAGAGCACCAAGTGCTAAATATCTTTAATTCAAATTCAAATGGTATTTATTCAAAATTGAGTCCTGATAACCCTTATTACTATGTTAAAATAAAACTACCACCGCCTCGGAAAATGCCTCAATATGGCTTTAAAAGAACAACATTGGAAAGCTGAACACTAGAGAATTCTCCATAATATTCTCCATGGCGTATAAGAGATCCGCTTTTGACAACCAGGGCGGACTGTAATCTTAACCATTCTCATGCTGATTCTCTGCAGTTTGAAGTTTATTAATAGATTACCATGTGAAGAGAGCTTGATATAGTCAGTTGTAGAGTCGGACGACTAAACATTAGACAAATTAATTAGTGACACAAAGTATAATTTCAATTAATTGGATACATCAATGTCAAACACAACAACACTGACATGAAGAATACCATAATATGAATACATAATAACATCTTAATATGCTAATAACATCAATTACACACACACACACACACACACACACACAACAAAACTTGAAGCTGACAAAACTTAATCCCCCAATTAACTTCGTTTGACATCAGTACGATTCGC
>DWEJ01003732.1:0-10214 GCA_018245835.1 Mysoria sejanus stolli | reverse complement strand
CGTAGCCGGTGAAACGTGGGAATGTTCTGCATTCCTCTGCCTACCTCTTCGGGGATTACAGGCGTGAAGTTACGTTAATATACCTTATACATCAGAATAACACATAGGCTACAATTTATAAATATATTCTGTGAATTGTCCAAAATATTAAGTACACGTAAGTAGGATATGCCTAGCTGACGTCCGCGTTACGCCCCTCAGCTCTCACCCCTAGCTCGCCTGCTCATATTTTTTGTCTAGGTATTTAATTTTTTCTTTTCTCTGTGGAACAACGTATAAGCTACTTTTTATTCTGGCGAAGCCGCCAGCACATCTAGTTATTAATATTTTAAAATTTAACAGTGGCACATCGTTTGGTAAAAACTTACAAAACCTACATTAAATAATTATATAAAACAGTGCGTTCAGCGTTTCTTGATTGTGTGACCGATAAGACAATTTACAACAGACATGAACCTTACACAAAGGGTTCATTAGACGGACGTAGTAGAATTAGCACCTTCTTGTGGTTTCACAGTTTCCGGTAAATTGATAAGTATAAAAAACTGTTCTTTACGCAAGTCATGTCTGCTAGAAATATTCTAGAAAGAAATCTCATTTCAGCGTCACATCGATTTCACATCGATTGGAATCATACAGAACGTACAGACACAAACAAAGAGAGTAATACTTAGAAGATTACTACGAATATGTAAGATGAGACACAATTAGGTATATATTTACTAACTTGTGCGCGGCGTGATCGTTGTATTTTAAGCCGAACGGTACTTCATTGTGCACAAATAACAGTCGATCTTTTTGTTTATATTGGTTCTATGTCACTTTACATCGTCGAAACAACTTCGATACATCAACAAGACATCAAAGTGACGACTTTATTACTGTACTGGACGTGACCCCAGCGGGATCCCTCGGATCACAGCCTCTGCACAACCTATCTTACTTTGTTTATATTGCTAAGAGTTTGTCACACTGTACTGCGAAATTCGATGAGGTGAAGTATTAGAATTTCAACCTTCGATCGATCGTCTTGGATCGATCAAATTAAAACATTGTTGCTACTTTTACAATTATGTTTAAAATCGTTGTATCTATATGAAACTATTAATATTGACTCATATGTCAAATAAAATGAGTATTTGCTATAGAAAAGTTGGCTGATCCGGGGTATATACATAACAGCCAGCCTCGGCAAAACTAACTGCTTTGGCCGGTTACGGGCAATAGCGTAGATGGTACGGGAAGTCGTGTTCTGCGATACCCAATCTGAATGTTCAATGTTGGGATTATCGGAAAAACCCTCCAGGAAATATTATGCCAGCGGTGTTCTTAGACAGGCTGATAATCATGATAAAACACTCTTGGTTCATCTATCAAGTAACGTTTGGCGAAATAATATAAAATACACAACTTATAACAAATTTGAACAAACTTACTCGAATGAAACATCTATCAGTATTGTAGTAAGTTTGGTAAATCGATGTTTGATGTTTATATTGCAACAATGACCCTGAGGCGTCTACGTTTACAATATGACTGTTGACATTCGCTGAATAAGTAAAATGTAAAAATATTACTTATTTAAGCAATAATTCTATTTTTATAACATTTTGTTGAGAAGCGTTAGAAGCTTGCGACTCTGAGATCAAACAGGTTTTTGAACAAATATCAAGGCCGCCTGGGTGTTTACGATGACACAGTTTCTGCTTAGCCTATTAGGAATAGGAGGCATGAACACGGTCAGCGCGCAGCGCCCTATAGATAACAAGAATGGTCACGTTTTTCATGGTGCATTTTTTAATTTTGAATATTTTTGCTTTTACATTTATTTTATGAATATTATGTAAAATCACGCTTGTGTTTCTTCGAAAGTTTAGGCAGAGGACTGTACGACTACTCCGCCACTCATCAGTTGCTATGATATATTTATAAGTATGTAACAAACTCCATCCGGTCCTGGGCCTTCCGAATCCAGCAGCTTCCCGCTGTCTTCTTCAGGTCGTCGGACCACCTGGTAGGAGGGCGACCTACGCTCCTCTTACCGAGACGTGGTCGCCACTCGATGACCTTTCTTCCCTATCGGTTATCGGTCACTCGAGCGATGTGGCCTGCCCATTGCCACTTCAACTTGCTAATTTTGAGTGTCGCCAATTAGGCGAGGCCTATGTCCAGCAGTGGACATTAAGAGGCTGACGATGATGATGATCATGATGATGATGATGATGATGATGATGATGATGATGATGATGATGTAACAAACATTAAAGAATACAGACCAATATATCTACGATAGATTACAAGAAGTATGCTGTACCCATCGAATGTGCAAAAATACTTTTACGCCCCTAAAACTTTGTTACACGTGCGGGCTAAAGAGCGCTTACGTGTAAACTACTCAAATGCTAATGGTGCTTGTTAAGAAAGTTATTTAGGGCTCTTTTTGTCTAAAAATGACATCTCTTCAATATTCGTTTTTTATTTTATCAACACAATGAAACGATAATAAATATTTCAACAATAATTTATACAGAAAATATTTTTTATGTTAATCAATTTACCTTTCATGATCAATGCCTGTTTTACTTATTACTGGAGTAGGTATATAAATATCTTAGGACATGGTATATTATTTTCTATTTGTAACGTTTGACATCCAAACACAATATACTGTAAATGTAACTGTAACTCAATTGTACTTTTACAATCATTATCGTAAGATGAAATATTCCGCCCTCAACTGTAAGATATCACATTCGTCTGATTTGCAAGAAATTTTACTTACAGTAAGGCCTTAATATTAGACTGATTGATGATCCATTTGGCTTATAGGTCAGGTAACCTGTCTGCCATGCAGGTGTCGGGTTCGACCCCGACCGGGCTGATATCTAAATGATAAATTTAAATATCTATTTTGTGTCTAGCGTATTTTTGTGTAATAAGTCTTTGTATATCTAATGTGAAGCGTGATTATCATTTTAATTGATTTTGCGATCACATACAAGTCCTTCAAACATAGCCTATAAATAGTCTTGTAAATATAAGCCATATGGGCTTACATTTACAAAAAACACTGACAGCTCCTCTTATATTTTAAATGTCAATGCACGATAGTGACTTTAAATTTAAACATAGCAATATCAACAGAACTTCAATAAATTACGTTCAAATATTTCGATTTTGAAAGTTATTTTTACCAATTAACCTAAAGTAACTAAAATTTTTCTTCTATTATTATACTAAGTGTAAATTGGAATTGATAATATTTCCGAATAAATCTACATGAAGACACGTATAAAATACTCATAATAATTTAGTAACAGCAACAATAATACGATAGCCATGGTAGGAATGACATTTAATACCTGAGTTTTGTAGACAAAGTTTTAATTAGTTTCGAGTTCGTAGCTCCAATACCTTGTTATTCTGGCAGTAATATAATTGTTTTATACTTCCAACCTTGTGATGAAAGAGGTATTAAGTACGTCACAGCTGAGGTTCGACTGACATCTGACAATGCCTGGTCTGTGTTACTTTACACCAAGTTTCCATGTAGCCAAGTCCCGAAGGACGTTTTATTATTTTTGTATCCTAGAAATCGTACTTTCGTTATTGTTACAATCTTCGAAGTGTCTCCTCTCCTATTATGTTGCAACATTATCCACTATCCTTATGGATAAGGACAACATCTGTCACGTTGTTCCAATATACATTGAGAGATTGTACACGTAATAAGAATTATTACTGAGTAGTCTAAAGGTATGGAGATTACCCTTATTATAACAGTAAATTGTGTTTAATTTTTAAATGCACATATCGTATGTGATATAGTCATAGGTACTTGCCAGAATACGACCCCTAGACTCACGGTGTGGGAAGTAGTAATGTAAAGTACTAGGATACCAAGGCCTCAAATATGTTAGTTACGAAAACTTAAAACCAACTAAGTAAAGTCCATTAGTACTTAGACAATCGGAAACCAGAACGAATTGTGTTACTACTTCAGAAAGTGGCATTAAGGTTAGACAAACGTAAATTTATTAAAAACTACTTCGTGGCGCACAGACATTGAGTTTACTTATCCCGATCTTCTTATAATCGAAACACTTATTGCACATTCTTTTTTTTTTCACAGTTTATCTTAGCTCATTTAATTTTATGAAAAGTAAATCCGAATGCTAAAAAACATGACATAAAAGTAGCTAGCAGAGTTTGGATACGTAGAGCTGAAGATGTAGCTCAGTGGCGTGCTATTGGAGAAGCCTTTGTCCAGTTGTGGGCTGTATTAATAGGCTGATATTGATCAAATCCTGATGCTATTAAAAAACATTTGAAAAAGTGTTGTTGGCATTACTTTCCCATCTCACGCTGTCGTTGCGGGTTCTGGCTTTAAATAAAACGTGTTTTGTGTAATACATAACAGTATACAGGTGTTTTGTTCGCTTCTGTTCTGAATACTTTGAGGAATTTAAATGTATATGATTAATGAAACTCTAAATGTTTTCCGTAATAAGAATACAGGTGGAACTTTTTACGTAAAAAACCTTTTACTGGTAAGAGGGCGTTACGCTCCTGAGAGCTTCCTGAAGGTCAAATATCTTGAATTAGGAAATTAATTGTATGTGCTATTTGTTGCTTTTGTGACATAATCGCGTTTCAACGCAGTGCATACATGATTCAAATAATTTGGTTTTTTACTTGTCCGTATCAAGCCTCGTTGATCGTGTTGGTTGCAAGTGCGGCTGCTGATGGGTCCCGGATTCAATCCCCGGGTCGAATACAAAGAAAGTCTAAATTGGATTTTTTAGTAGTGGTTTCGAGTTTGGATATGTGCCTGATGCATGGCAATAGGCTCACCATCTATTCCATAATGGGACGTAAACTTAATTTTTGAAACGTGGGAGTGTTCTGCATTCTTCTGCCTATCTCTTCGACGATTACAGGCGTGAAATTACATTTTTAACATTAAAAAATTGATTTGTTCACTTAAGAATCGTAAACGAAGGTCCTAGGAAGAAATAGGATATCAAATTGTTAACAAAACACAGTAAGTAAAATTTGAAAACTTATAATGGAAATTGAAATTCAAGTGTCTAGTGCATTTTCAAATTACCCTCTTTAACTATCAAGTTGCCCTTCTGCGGGGCGTGGGTCCCACGATGGGAAACACTGGTTTAGACGGTCTAACTCAACCGTATTTTATGATCCAATGTCCGAAGACTCCTGTGGAATAACTGGAAACGCTTTGTGTCCAGTATTTTAACAACTGATGTTTTATAAAACCATTCGCGGTTACTTATAAGTTCCGGGATGCTCCTCTAGACGAACTCTGGTTGAAAGAATGCTAAGCTCAATGCACATGACATCGAATTCCTCGTTTACCGCATACATTATACGGCTAGCTACCTAGCTATTGTATTTTTATCACGACCTCTAGGTAGAGGTCGTGATAAAAATGCACCGACCCTTAAAAATTCTCAAGTAAATTCCTATATTGTGAATGGTCCCCGCGTTCGTGTTTAGTAAAAGTTTCGGATATAAAAGTTAGTGAGTACGCTAAACTTACTTAATTGACATTTCCTCTCTCAGTACCAGTCAAAGGCTCGCTGTTATCACGCGGTGAATGACCTTCAGTGCGCCCGTGACCTCGCTTCCTAGCCTTTCATATCAGCGTAACGTAACATTTGAGGTTATATCAAACATGGGGGTTTTATGAGGTTCTCAAAGTGTAGCTCGTATAAACTGCTTGCGGAATAATGGGAATATATGTACGTATGTAAAAAAATATTCTTGAGTTGATTTTGTTGTATGAAGTTCAAATAATGATGACTTTTTAGAAATGTCTGATTATATTCGTTTGTATTAATTGAAATACTTTTTCATAATACTCACATTAGTTATGAAGAAAAGAGCAAATAACGCCTTTAAACAGTCTTTTTGTATAACCTTACGATGACCCCATTTCTAGTATAGAGTAGTTTTGTTGGCAATTCAAGCAAAGATAAAGTTGGTGATAAGTAGCTAGATTATATTTTACATAGTTATTTGGTTTCTCACAATTGTAGACAAAAATTAAGAATATAACATAAGCATATATTCCCTCCGAGCAGGAGACAGCGTTTTGCTATATCGTTTCTGTTACAGACTGGGCAAGTGTGGAAGTTCTTCCAAGCGTCTATTTTTTCTGATGATTCTATAAACTAAAATTATTCAAGACAAAAGTGTATAGTCACTTTCAAGGTAACCATGCTACATCCTGAGCTCAATCTCGCTTCCATCGAACACGAATACCAAGAGGCAAATTTCTAAATGACTAAAGAACTTTTACACCAAAAAGGGTGTTTTTGTATCGCCAATAGGTCGACTGACATCGGGAGATACGAGTAGGTGAGTTGGTACAAATAGGTCGCACTCACTTACGTACGTAAATTGAGTAAATATATTTCACTTACATATACATCTATATCCAAAGTAAATTGAAAAAATTTACATGTACAATTAAGCTCATGTTTTGTATCTTCTTGAAAAAGAAACGTTCTGATGTAATTGGGGCCGATTAAGGTTGTAATTATGCAACGTAACATTATCTTATGTTTTTTTCAATATTACGTCAGAATTTGTGCCTTATCTTGCGAGATGCTTACCCATTACAGAACGTATATAGATATAATTAAAAATATATCATATGTTACAATTAATTCATGATTGTCAAGTTAGAAAGTGATTTATGCAATAATGTATTGAATTAAAAAAATTATTAATATTGTGATTTCGTAGGGTCTTTACGCGGCCTACTAATTTTAAAATTAATACATATACCGTAATACGTTGTCTTTTATGTTTATATAGATATCGATTAAACGGGACATCACAATTATAACAATTACATCCTAACACAGCGCGACGTAAAAGTTACTTCATATACCACCAGTCATTAGCAAAGTAAAGCTGGTAATAATAAAATGCTGGTAAAAGGTTTCTAATAGTACCGTTTTATTTCATTCAATCTGTACTTAATATACACGTACTTGTACATAAACAAAGAAACGTACATGTTCAATTTCTTCATAAATTGTAATGGAAGGTCGTATTCGAAATTAATTTAATTTTAATACATGCAACTCTAGTAGTAAAATAAACAGGGAACAATTTGGGAAAATACATAAACATACATAGGATAAAATGTTATTTAAATAATAATTGCCTCTACTTTCGGGCTTACGATTGAAACGCCGACATGCAGTCCAATGCATCTTGCCTTCCTTTTCTTCGTGTAACAACTGACAATACAATTGCGTCAACAACAATTTTCACAAATGCCTGCATTATGCCATTTGCGTATTGCTTATGTTGTGACTCAATGCTCGTATGTCGAAACTCGCTAATCAAACGAGACTTGTCCTTACGCATCCCTTCTCGTGTGTGATTGCGCGAGGTTTCCCACGCGTCAGGTCACCGACCCCATCTGAGGTATACCTTCACCACTTACCACCAACCTATCACATTAAACACACTTGGACCGTATGCTGGAGGCAATAAAGTGTGCTTTGCAATACCAACGTTATGAAGCTCGCTGTAGTCAACGTTTACGAATCAAAACAAACTTCCCCAATTTGTCAAAATGAACTCTATGGGGTGCGTGATAGATTTTAATTTTGCATAACTTATTTCAATGTCATGTAGCAATGGTCATAGCCACGTTGAGATCTTGTTATCGTTCGTATGTTTACGTACATGCGTACGTACGTATGTACGGGCTACGCACAATCAAATTGAAATTTGAAATGAATATGTTCTTTTCGTAACTGCGTGAATATAATTGTTGATAAGACCACGGCGTAACATCACGCCTGTGGTCTGCGAAGAGCTCAGTAGAGAAGTGCGGTATATTCCTACGTTTCACCAGTCACGGGCAGAACAAAATACGTGCCGTATTTTCAAATTATGCTACACAATGAAATATTTCTACTTGAATAAATAAATGATAACAATTTTGAATATCAGTAATAAACAGTTAGGTATGTTTATTAAACAAGCTACAAAGTAATTATATAGTGATTAATATTGGCCTAAACTAGTGGTGGTACCTAAAATAATAATTTATATTCGTTGGTGGTCTGTGGTAAGTTCAAAAGTTACGTAAATCACATAAAAGTTAAAAACCACTGTCCTATATCAATATTGATTATAATGTGCCTAATAATAGATGGGTGCCTGTTAATCGTTCGTTTGTCATTTGCAAGTAATCCCATGTTCAACTGTGTGCTAAATACATTAAACTAAACACATTTAATTACTGAAACATCTAATCTAATCAATTATGGTCCATTTATGTTATGTACTAATTTTATATTCAAATTCAAAAGGCTATTAATCATAAATTAATTCCGTAGAACACTTTTCGTACGTTAAAATGAATCTTCCATCGCCTCGAAAAACGCCTTGCTATGGAGAAGAAGCGGCGAAATAAACTTCCTCGGTGTGCTTGTGTCACTTTTATAAGAAGCCTTTATGTTACAATATAAACTAATTTATTGTGTAACAGACTAAAAAGCTGTGTGACATATTAGTAAGTATCAAAGTTGCTTAGTGCAGGTTGTTAGTTTTGGATATTATTTGAAATACACTTAAAAATCTTATTTGTTTTTGTTGCATTGATTTAAAAAAATAAACCATCCCTGTCACAAATATTTTGTTTTTCGGTCCACAGAGTGACTGCTTTTATGAACTTTTATGAATGAGTATTTAATGCAGTTTTCGACGTGTCTGATCGACCGCATGGTCACAATTGAATGATTAGTTGTCACAAAGTAAACTAAGTGTTCAAGGGTAAAGTTTCGCATCCGAAATTATTATAAACAATGCTAAACATAGTACCTGGGTACCTACTAATCATACAATAGCGGAATGGTAAGAGCCTAAACTGCCTGTATAGCTTTAAAGTTGTACAATACTTGTAACAATAAAAAACTTGTAACAATAACAAAAAGACAATATCATATATGTCATTAAGTACAAGATCTAAGGCTCCCATCAACGATTGACTGTAAGTCTTACAAATTACCACTAACACTTGTTTTCAAATATTAGAATGATTCCCAATTCCGAATGACGAGTAATGCATAAGTTAGTAAACGATTTTTATAAGAGATTAATTCCATAATAACGTTTTTCAACGCTACACAAGGACTCTACGCCCCCGGAATACTATAAATGGTTCTGCATCGCATATGCAAAGCTTTATAATTCCTGTCATGATTGTTTTACGACGACTTAGCGTTTAGTAATCATGATTATTTAGGTATGTGATATATGAGTAAAATATTAATTTTAATTTAACATAGAGATGAATGAAACACGTGATTTAGTATTCAATACGTCTTCATAAGCCTGCCTTAGTCCCATACATCTTGCTAATTCGATGTTGCCACAACTTGTATACACTTAACGTATCACTTAGTTATATCACAGAGCAATAACAACTTTATTCGAGCTGTGTATAGTTGACTTTATGTTGTCATTCGTTCCAAGAATTTTATATTAGTGTGCGTTGAATACTGTTAACGTGCATCATTGTGATTTGCATCTTGGTGCTCATTGATACAGTTCACATTTAAGTGTGGTGACATTGACGTAAATGTGATGCTGTTACTTGAGTTGTCATTTTCTTGTACTCAAGATTGAACTGTAAAGTTAGTGAATAAAGTGTTAAGTTGTTTGACGTTTGTCTGTGTGTGCCGGCAGAGCCGTACCATTCGGTGCCAGGCGCGCAAGAATGCGCCCGAGTACAGTTACAAATTACTATATCGATTGTTGAATACGCGTCGGGTTTTCTTACTAGGTACCTGAGTTTTGCTGGTTTTTGCTGCCTGACCTTTGTTTTACTTGGCAGTTCACTTTTCTTAGAATATGTTCTTAGAACACGTTTGGTTTTTAGATGAATATTGTGTAGATTGTTGTAGTGGAACGTCTTGTCTTACGAAGTAGGTATATTTAAACATAGTGCTGTATTTTCGGCTTGGGTTGTTACGATCTCCGATCTGAAATTTTGTATAAGTACTGAAATGAATCGATCATGCTGCCAAAATCAAACCTAATCTAATTTTGTAATCTAACTATGCAAATACTTACCTTAAGATATTTTGGTTAGTTGTTTCATCAATAGGTACTTTGTTCATCTTTTTGAGCATGTAAT
The DNA here is from genome assembly GCA_018245835.1 of Mysoria sejanus stolli. NCBI lineage: Eukaryota > Metazoa > Arthropoda > Insecta > Lepidoptera > Hesperiidae > Mysarbia > Mysarbia sejanus. The sequence goes on along the minus strand of DWEJ01003732.1, from coordinate 22 downwards.
GTTAGCATTTTTGTGCTGATAA
>DWEJ01003731.1:0-10217 GCA_018245835.1 Mysoria sejanus stolli | reverse complement strand
GTCGCGTTCGTACCTACTGCGTTGGATAATTGTACCTATCGTTCAGCCACTGATTCATTATGTACTTATATAACATAGCTATGAATAAATGACGAGATTCACGGAACACCGTTTTCATTCGTTAGATCTAAAATGCATTGTATTTAATAATTGAATGTTAATAACGGGTCGAATTCAATCCCTTTATGCAATATTCGAAGCCATTTGTTGACGCACTGTGTAAAGTTACAGGTGGTAATGGAAACAATTCACGGAAGAGAGTATAGTCCCAATCGACATTTAACATGCAATATTTAATATGTCAAATTTCAATGGCACAAAGTGTATTGACATCGGTTAGAGCATTCAGCATAAAGCGATGCAGCGGTGTCAGTGGTGAGGGCGCAGCGGAGCGCGGAGTGTTCCTGACCGCAGCCGATAGAAAACGGCGATTACGTCGCTAGCACAATTGTCGCGCTGTGCGCTCCGCCCACAGCACTTTTACTGCTTTTACGAAACGTCGCGAACGTTTACAGCGTTCGTTGCGTCGCAGCCGAGAGCCGTTGCGCGACGCCCGCCGGATCACACTTACATAAAGTGTTCATTCATTCGGACGTTCATTCGGACATCTTGCGTTCCATGAATGTTTATTAATTGCAGCTTGCAGCAGCTTGAATATGCGAAAGTTTGTTTTGTCTACCATCGTCGATGATTGTGCATTACCGTTAAAAAACATGAAATACTTTAACGACTAAACTCTATATAAACTCAACAATGACACGCTTACCGCTTGTATGGTTACGATATTTTCTATTCTACTGTAGCGTACTGTAGTGGGAATGATTGTTGACGAACTATTTAAAAGTATTATATAATTTTGTACATTAATTTTAACTTTCAAATATTAATTATGTATAAATATGAATCGAGTTTTCTTTTTTATCACCCGTTGTAAGTACCTCCTTCTAGCGTTAATGTTTACTAAGCTAGACGGTGGTGTAGGATGGATAGGAGTTGAAACTGAGCGAACACAAGCAATCACGTGCTACACGCGGGGGCACTAATGGCAGCGGCCCAGCTGTGGGCGAACGGATGTGGGAGACGAGCGGTGCGCGTGCACGGAAAATGGCCCACTTCCGGCCGCTGGACACGAGGCTCACGACAAGCAATTATTTCATGTGACCTTTCTAGGAGTTTTGTATACATTTCCATGTGACAGACATCGCTAACGGGCGCACGTATCAATGTACGTATTGTATCTATCTACGTTACAGCTGGGTTTGATGAGATTCGTGTTAACAATCCTTCATTTTTACTTTTAACTGCTTTAAAAATTATAAATAGATTCACTAGCTTTTTAAAGGATTTATTTGGGTACTTATTTTTCTTCCTGTTTAAAATGAACAGTCAATTGAAATTAATAAAGTTCGGTAAAATAATAATTGCTAGAAACTCACGCAAACTTTGCTATATTAAACCCAATTTAGCTTCAGCTTATGAAGGAGAACGTGTTAAATTTCAATGCAATTTTATATTTTTAAATATCTTAGGACATTTCCACACGGCCATCTGATCCCAAACTAAGCGTCAAGGGAGCTTGTGGTATGATAACCAGACGGCTGATAAACTAAATATATCAATACATATAAATATATATACTTAAATAGATATATTTTTTTTACCACCCAGACACAAAACAAATACCTGTGCTCGTCACACAAATATTTATTCTGGGTGGGAATCGAACCCACGACCCATGGCGCAACGGTCAGGTTCACTAACCTCTGCACCAACGGGCCAGTCAAATTGGTTACAGAGTACGCGTTTATGCCTGTTGGATGTTTACATTCTTCGTGTGAAAACATTATGAAGAGAAATGCATTTAGTACTGACCGCTCCGAGCAACCTCAGCTCTCCGTGTGGAACAATACAGAACTAAAGTAAATTAGGATATAGCCGGCCAGCAGGTATTCAACGCGGCATGCAAATTGTGCCCCTAAGTGTTCCGCCGGCCGAAGTTTCATACAAAAATATCGGTCATGTCTAGAAATAGCGAAACGATTTACATAACAATAAAGTCTTGTACGGACTTGTGCCTAAATTGAAGTGCATTGTTAAGATTGAAAAGTCATCACCGAGTGAAACCCGCCGGCATTGAACCATAAAAAGAAAGTTTGCGATAGTCGTTACTGCATCGACAAATACTCGTATATGATTGATAAAATTCTAACAAATCATATGTACACTACACTGTATTAAAAATGTATTGCTCCAAGGATTGTACGTGTAAAGTTCGAAATTGCGATAATATAATTACAAATAAACTATCAGTTTGTGAAAAATTCATAAAAATATAGCAACACTCCGACATCACCGTCCTCAGTCTACGCGTGAACTGTCTGCACGAGAACGAGCATATAACGCACAGTTCTGCGCGAAATACAGCCCCCAAGGACAGCCCCGTTTCTGGTTCCGATCACGGGGAACCAATGAGCATTATACATGTGCACTGAACTGTGCCCGTCGGGTGCTGTCGCATCTGGGGCAGCTGGAGGTCCGCTGCTGGGGCGCGCAGTGGCCAGTACGAATCACGGCACCAAGTTGGATTTTATCTCCGTTAGTCTTTTAACAAAAACATTTTCGTAGCACAATCCCTTGACCTCAAGCTGTTCATGTATATTTAATAAACAATGCAATGTTTATTCCAATCTGTTTCAGCACAGACTGTGTCGGCTTCTGATTTCTAGCGTCGTTATATAAACGACACTGTGGCAATATTGCAAGTTATTTACTTAAGAGCGCCATAAAAATGTACAAAGCGGAAATTGTGCCACTTTCACTAGATAATCGGCTCGTAATTGCTCATATTGTGTAAGGCTCTACATTGAAGAATCGTAGAATACCCTTACACGAATAGTTTTGCTCACCAAATACCTCCATGACACGACAGACCAGGAAGCGTGCTCGTCTGCAAGTGTCAGTTCATATACCGACCGTGTGATGGCGTGTGCTCGCTTGTCCGTTTGTGTTTTGACTTTAAGAACGTCCTACACTTATGACTACATTGATCAATTCATCGGTTGTGTCGGACGCAAGCGCAGCTGCCGATCAAGTGGTCCTGGTATCAAATCCCGGGTCGAGCACACATAACTATATTAAACCGTACAAAAAAGCTATAGAAAACAGTTTTCTTCGAGGTATTGCTTTTACAGATTAAGAAGGGCATTTATCGTAATATTACGGATTTATAAAGTTAAATGCGGATTAAGTTGGAATTACTCCAACAATTCAATAACTTTCCTTGCATGCGCCACTGCAACCGTTAACACTTTACAAACATCACGGCATCTGGAGTGCTCTGAAATAGTCGTCAAAAAAACTCAACGACGGTACTTGTTTATATTAAAGACAGCGATAACAACGACAACATATATTACTGCAAACAAACAACAACAAGCCCGGCTCTGCGCTTGCAGTCGAGTCATGTAGCGCCATAGACAATTGAACGACCTTCGAGATACTTTTAGAAAACATTCTCCATTGAATCTAAACTTGCATCGTACAGATATATTGATGGCAACATTTCTGTAAGCTTGCGCGAGGGATTATAGAAAGCGTATTACAATCTGTAAACTGCGACGCGAATATATGTACGTAAGTGGCAGCCCTAAGAACTGTTTTCCATAACAGTACCGTACGAGGTAAACCGGTTTGGGTAAAGGCTTAACAAGTTTTAATACGAGATTAAAAGTAATAAATATGTTGATTATGTATTTTTTGGCCGTGACGACGGCCCACTAAGTGGGCAACTTGGCAACTTGCAATGAATGTAAATCGTCACAGACTGCACTGCAGCAGTACTGGCCAGCTATTCTTCCTACATCATTCAACACAAACGTGGTCCACTTACCTATATGATATTTTACGTTATAAGAATCGCAGTCTTATTTCATACATCGTTCAATCCTCAAACGTGTCAGGTTCAAACGCAAGTAAATAAAAAACAAAGGCGTAACACAATGTTTTCGCAAATCTCCAACTGTGTGACAACTGTGTGACAACCGTGTGACAACCGTGTGACGCAACCGCGCCAGCGATACCCGCAGCGCGTACAGCGCCATACCAGACCCACTACTCCTCTATCAGATGCACTGCCAAAATTTGTACGTTACATTACACCATTTATTTCCGACGCCATATACTTGGTGAAAAAAACCAAAAATATGGAAAGAAAACCAGATTCACTTTTCTTTATATATGTATATTTATAACTTCAGGGGTTCTTTAGTAAACAGAACTTAAAAACGAATAGACTAAAACTATACTCCGTTTAACTAAAACACAGTTTATAGATAACAATGAAATGTCTAGTAGATAGCAAAATTAAGATGTAGGGACTAATCGCTCTCGCTCGTGTGAGTTAATGAAGAAACTCGCGTTTGTTCGTTACCGTGGCGCTTTCTATGGCAACAGGCCGCGGCGGGCGCGGTGTTCGGCAACGCGACGCATCCGCGACCCGGCGTCGGCGACCGGCTGCCGCTTTCGCCACACGTACAGAATACCTAACTCTAGCCCGGCCTTGTTGAACTTTAAGCCCGCCGGTACAACATGTACCTACCTACATGATTTTATAAGCTTTATAAATAACTTGTTCAATTATGCAGTAAATTCAATTAAACGTAGTTCCAACACCATATATGCATTAATGCAAGTCGCACACGTGGCGGCTGAAAGCCTGGCTTCCGTTACAATTGATGTTTCTTACGTCGTGGAGCTTGTGATATACATTACATGTACAAAATCTTTATGGCTTAATTTTTTTAGTAATCACCATAAACATTATAACCGAAGAGATGACCTTTAAAGAAAAAGTTAATATCTTGCTCGAGTGTATGCTAAAGGATCACAGCATCACACGACCCGTGCGCTACAGTACAGTCCCACGTCAAACCTTTCACGTTATACGTCCGACCACGGAATACGCGGTGAGCCTAACGCCATGCAATAGGCACTAATACAAACTATGCTCCTACTGAGAATTTCAAGTTAGAAAGACTCGTACCCGGGTGTCGAACTTAGTATGTCCAGTACTAATAAAAATACTAAGTACTTTTATAAATAAGGACATATTATGAACGTGTCCATAAAACCGGAGCCGGATGTGTGGCTGTCGCCGTCCAATACCTGAGGTTAGAACCTTTACTTGCTGGCATTTGCAGAGTGACCGACATTCCTACTGCACGGAGCCATCAAATAATGATCATATACGGACAAGATTACACTTGATTTATGGTTGTTTATACCCTTAAACATAGTCAAGACACATGATTCCGAATGGCGGTTGTTAAATTGTGTACAATTTTAAAAACAAGCTCATAGATTGTTGCGGGGTCGTCACTCAGCATTGTTCTGTACAATAATAATATGTTAAGAGCAAGTAATGGTACAGTATTATGACGCTCACGTGTCGACTCGGCATGTACAGAGTCGACACGCGCCAGTCGCTGTATCTCCCAGGTGGCATGTTATCACCAACTGAACTGTGATTCAAATAAACAACTATTGTTGTCTCAATGAAGCAACGATACGGAACAGCCTTCCGTTTGTTGCTGACGCTCCTCGGCGACGGATTCACTGTAAAGGGCCCTTTTAGCATCGCGTCTTTGCGTAACATTTGTGAAGAGATCCAAGGTGAGCGGGTCGCGGCGCGCTCCGGCCGGACTCTGCCAGTACCTCAGTGTACACATTTATGAAACAAGACGTGACAAAGCCGGCGATTACGTCACCGCACGAGCAGCCGGCATACACCTGACACTATATACAATAGTACACGTAATAATAATTCATCTAGTTGCTCATTGTGTTGAGGGCACTTGAGGGGATGAGATCCACGCTTAACGCCGAGTCACCGCTCATCTAATAATGTTCTGTACCCTTTCATGTTTATTGCTGTATCGTTACAGTAAAGGTTTCCACTCATCCATCACTGTTTCGTATAATAGCTTGAAAACGTTTTCTGTCACGCAACACCTCAACCAACGTAAGATACCTCTTGAATTCTAATTAAGTAGTTGTGCTCAAATGCCGAAGGTCAATACTCTCGAAAATAAATATTATGAGTGACACACGCGCACAAATCCTTTTTGGAAAATTTTCACATTACTCACCGGACTAAGAAACCTTCCATTTATACATTTGAACAAGTACGTATGATAATTAATATGCACATCGTTAATATGTGCATATATTATTAAAAGTACATTTTCTTATTGGATTACCGCTATTTAAATACAACATAAGAACTTAGTGGTTAATGATTACAATTTAGTACACAGAGAAATATATTGTAATGTAACAACTTGTGATAAAACAAAAAATGTGTCATGTCGAAGTAGTCAGGTAAGAAGTGAAAGTATTTTAATTAAAGATGAGTCACCCCTACGATTAATAACAAGTACTAATTCATGAGCAGGAATTAAAATTGTGTAAATATTCCAAACACGATTATAAACGTGAGGTAAATGAGACAGGCCACTTGGCGCTGGACGCCCGTGGACATTAACATAGCTATGTACACAAACACTTGAAGCCGTGTACAACACTTGTTGTTTGACAATATGGCGCACACTACATCGTTTTCACGCCAATCGTTAACAATATTCATTTGTACAGAACAAATTTGTAAGTAAATACAATATATTTTGGTCGAAATGTTAATCTTTCGCCGATTTATTTAATGATAAATATCCTTTAAAATATTTATATCAAAATCCTTTGAACAATTTTTCTTAAAAAAACATTAAAGCTAAGTAATACATTACAGTAAGAAATTTCGCGGAGAAAGCTATTTGTGCTAATTGGTACATAAATTTTGAATCCTGTGCAAATTAATTATCCTGTCCCAAACGTATTCTACCTCTAACAGCGTTCCAAATTTTTAAGTATAAAATGTGACTGAATAAAATAAAATCATTTTCATTACAAATGGTGTGGATTGTGAAATTCGATTGGCCGGTCGACGTTAAATAATAATACGCATTTTCTTAGCTTTTTCTGAGTTAATTTATAAGAGCCGTCACAAAAACGTTTCTTTCGCTTTCAAATCAATTATATGACGCGAGCGATTACTTGATCAGTACCTCAGGCATGACCGGAGAAGGCATCAAGCGTTTTATAAACAGACTAAGAGCGGTAAGCAAGACTGGAACTGGGTCAAATACGCACTGCCCTGTCATGATAAACCCTGCAAGTTGATTTAAATCTTGTGCCTGCAACACCTGTGAAAAACAACTGAACATCTAGGCGACAGTGCTGCCATCTGTTCAATAACAATATTGTGCCACTACCAACAATACAAGACGCACGAATGGGAATGTTAGTTCATCAACAAGGGTCGCATGATACAATAGTTGTTGATATCCATATTGTTCATTATAGATTAAAGGTTGGTAAACCCTAACACGAAGCTAAAATTGCCATACGAATCGGATAAATTATACGTGTCTGAGGGAGGGACGTGCTGTGAGGCTACGAATATGCAATCGCCAGCACTACATTCACCAGCGACCATCAGCGACCTGTGCGTTGCCCTAACCATTCTGAACTATATGCAGGGATCATCGACGAACGCAGAGACAAATGCCATAAGAATATTGACCTTCTTTAGGAAACTTCCTACTTTTGTCACTGTTATTTTGTCGTCACGTCGTGTCATTTACGAGATAAGTGAAATAAGCGGAGTGCCAGCGTGCCAAGTATCTCTATCCTGACACCTGGCGCGTCTCTTCTACGTTCATCGATTTCTTCGTATTGTGCGGCATTCGGATGTTATCGCCCTCCCTATAACATTCTTGCATGGCGAGCGTATCTTGTGGTCTTGCGTCGACACTTTCCGTATAACCTATTTAAAATATTCGACTAGACGTAAAACCAAATTATTGATATCTACAACCATTTCAATAACGAAAATTGCAAGTACAACACAAACGTAACATTTCCGTGGTTTGAATGGCAATAAATCGAGGACAAAGGAAACATAGTCACGAGGTACATAAATAGCTTAAGGTTCATAAATAACTTATATATTTTCAAATATTGATTGGCCTTTCGATTTAACAGATTATAACAACGCATGTAAACGTAACTTCACGTCTGTAATCCCCAAGAGGGTAGGCAGAGGAATGCAGAACATTCCCACGATTCACCAGTCACGTTTAAGTCCCACTATGGAATAGGTGGTGAGCCCATTGCCATGCATCGGGCACACTTCCAGACTCCGAACCACTACTAGAAATTCTAAATCAGAAAATTTTATAGTGCTCGACCCGGGGATCGAACCCGGTACCTCCCGATCGGCAGTCGCACCCGCAACCAACACGACCAACGAGGCAGTTTTTATTTTTCTATAGACGGGAATATGGGAAATCATTATTCCTACTTAGTATATTGTTAGAATATACATTGTATATTTTGTACATATGTCACGTAGAAAAACATAATTTACACGTCAATCAAACTTATGTTATAATATAGTACAAAAATATCTGTTTATATACAACTTATGAATAACTATTGCTGTTGAACGTGAGGTCTATAAGGGTATAAATATCTAGCACTTAGTCTTCTGCGATTACCTCGTAAGGATCTAGGGTATACAATAACACTGTACAACTGCTATACAATATTCAACATTTATAAAACTCGAGGAACACAAGAGTTGGTATATTAACCAGTTGAACAGTTAATTGTTTGCGTCATACAATTCGAGTGGCCCATTAAGGCCTCAACGAGCGACGATCAATTTAAGCAATTTGTCGAGGCACTGTCATTTCACTCGCGATTAACAGCCGACGAGCGGCGATTTTGCCACTGGAAAAACATTAATCAGGATATGGCAATCCATATAAAGATGTATCTTCTTTCTGACATACGAGTATGAGCTTCTTTGTCAGATATTTCTTTTATGACATATAAGCAATAAATGAATGCACAGATGCGTTGAATATTAAATGGTGTCATTTATCTATGTGCCTTTAAATTTAATCACGAAATGAATGAATGAAGAATCTCAGTAAGAAGACGATTTAATTTTAAAATTAATCATTGTAATCGTGCTCTTAAGGACTTTTGTTTTTTTAATATTTTAAATATGTCATCTATATTGAGCCAATTGTGACGGGGCTAGCTGTTGGATATGTCAGAAGTCTTTAACGTATTATATAAAACCTCGAAGTAATAATAATTATATCCACTTGCAGCTAACTCTGAACTAATCAGTACTTGTACTACGCTAACCAGCTGGCTGATGAACTAAGTACATGTATCTATTCATTATAACAGTTGTATCCTTGTGATTTTTTTAAATTATTATAACTTGGCACGTGGTTCGTTGCTGTTCATTTAAAATTAAACCAAATTTACGGTTTCAGTATCTGATTGATGAAATGCCACAACAACAAATAAAGGTTAGCGGTGAGTCTTTGCAGAGCTGGCGACAGTGGTCCCATTAGTCTGGACGTGCGCGTGAGCAAACTACGGGCTGTAGCAAAAACCTCTCACTGATTGCTATTTCGATTGCGATTCATCCTTTCATGTAACAACCGCCTCAGCTGATACAGTAGCTGGCGTAGTTGGCTCAGTAGGATTTAATCATCGGTAGTCGATGTCCGCGACTTCGACCGCAGTGGTTAACTTGCACTTAAAAACAACTGACATTACAATACAACTTATATTGTAGTCCAATTTACGCTGCAATTTAAAAATACTTACACACAGTATATCTGATATCGCAGTGTAAAAGAACTTACAACGTAGTACATATATCTTACACTTCTATATTAAAGTAGATACTTACACTGTAATAAAACTTACATTGCTACAACACTTACACTGCAGTAGGTAAATTTTTATACACAATTATTCGAACATCGATCATATTAGTCTTAAAAAATATTATTATTATGTCACAACACCAAGGTTATTCTGGTAGCGCTGACTGCGAAATATTTTTCTATCATAAAATACTAGTATAACTATATATGTTAAAATAAAATACATATGTTCAAAAATTCAATGCAATGAATTTAATAAAAACCTCCAATACACAGACACATGTTTCCATTCGTTGGTTCGTATATAATGTAGTGTAGATGTGAAGACAAACGTAAGGGGGTCCACCAACACCTTGGGGCCCCAAGTCAACCTCACCTGCAAGCTGGTGCACCCTGCCGTTCAACGGA
>DWEJ01003730.1:0-10219 GCA_018245835.1 Mysoria sejanus stolli | reverse complement strand
CATCGTATACACTGTCTAGTTTCTTTACGGAGTGCAATTTGATAAAGCATTACGACTGTAATCCCTGAAGAAATAGGCAGAGGAGTGTAACACCCCCAAGTTTCACACACACACACACTGCCAACGCGGATAAAGCTAAAACATTGTCTAATTCACACATTGACTAAACATTTTAGGCATTGTATAGAATAACAGGTAACATTCTGTCATAATCACAGGACAAAAGTGCAAAGAACTGAATATAATGAATTGTATACAAACCTTGTGTGTTATTATTCTAAGATAGGCTTTTGGCTGTTTCAGGGGGTGCTTCTCGGACGCGTGCGCCAAAAGTTCGGTCTCATTCTCAGCACCGAACAAACAGCGACAACATTGGTATATCCTCAGGCCGTGAGACTTCAGATGCTGAGACAACAGCTTCGGCGATGACTCGGACGAATCACAAATCTGCGCATCAAAAGCAATGTACTCTCACATATACATATATGAACGACGAAAATTTGACATTGAACTGTTTTTGATCGTTTTCGTGTTTAAAACAGAAAAAAAAGCTCAAGAAACTCCGTAAAGCAGATGAAAAGATGACTCAAATCAACAGAACATACAAGTTAAAAAAATTATATGTACATTTATTTACACATGCATCATATTCATTGCTAAAAGCGCAAACAAAATTGTAATATAATAAGAATATAAGCAATCAATTGCGAATCTGTAAATAAATTTTGATCAACATGTACTTACGCTACACATAAACTGTTCGTCTTTTTCATGTTTTGTTTGCAAGTGCTCCCGGAATTTCGTCAATATGAAAGACTTAAACTGACAGTCCACACTGCTTTCAGCATCTTCTAGAAATATTTCAATTATTATTAGAATCATAATTGCATGTTATTAAAGTGTAACTTCTAATGTAAATCATATAAATGATAATGAAGAAAAGTGTAACACATTTGCTTTCTGAAATTTTAATGTTATTTATCACGATGTGGAAAATAAATGCAAAACGAAATTAGTAAGCTGCGGAGCATAAATTCAAAAAAATCACTCCATTTTTGAGTTACAAAGATTTCTGGGTTTATTCATGGGGACTAATATTTACTATTTAAAAAAAATACCTAGAGCCCAAGGCTAAAAAACATAGGCCAGATTGCTGTAGTGTGATGTAAATTACTTAGCAACTGGAGTTAAAAAAATATCGACAAATCAAAACTTACTGTTTTTACAAGCGTAGTGCAGCACGGCCTGATCGCGTGGCAGTATATCGTCTTTCGTAGCATCCTGTGCTGCTGTGCCCGTATTCAAGACAGCCACTTCGTCCGCATTTAAATCAGCGTGAACTCTTTTCACATGTGCATACACCAATTGACTCGCTGAAGCCCGATAGAAACATTTGCCGCACGCATATCCGCAGTGACTGTACTTTTTAAACACATGCATCACCAAGTCAATGGCATTTCCTTTCGCATTGAAGTCACAATAAGCACATGTCAAAGAGTTCTCGCCACCAATCTTTTGGTGAGTAGACGCGTGAACCAAAGCTTCCTCCACGTTGTCCGTTGTGTATGAACAGAAGCGTCCTGCGCATTTGAAAACGTGTATCAACTTTTCTGGCCACAACATCGTCTCCAATACGACGCGATGTTTCTTCGAAATAACTTCGGCTTGCGCTTCCTCGTATTTATACGATTCGTCTGCAACTCCTTCAGAACCGAGACTTACTACGCTGTGTATTTTTGGCAGCGTTGAACTGTTTTCCGATGTTTGGGTTGATCCTGCTGGGGAAATAAGCTCAAACAGCGGACGCACATTAATATAAGGCGTGGGTCTAGGTGCATCTTTAACAGGTGTCGAAGTTTCTATTTTAACAGTATTATTTATTGTTGATTCGTCAACATTTGTTATGATAGGAAAATTGTCCATGTGCTTATCGAGAAAGTGCTGTAAGCAATCTTTGAACATATGTTTTCCCTGAGTCGTAACAATTACTTTACAAATGAAACAATAACCATCCCAATTTTCAGAATGTTTCATTTGCACATGTTTCTTTAATGAAATAAGCAAAGTGGTCCTATAATGATTATCAACTCCGTTAATACAACATATGTATTCTTTTATACCAGACTTATTCGATTGGATTTTAAAATGCGGATAGTGGTACACATCGTTAGAAACGGTGGTTTCTGTTGGATCTTGTGCTTTTTCGACATCTTGGGAAGGACCTTCAGTAAAATTGTCTACAACATCATCACAGTGGGCGTCTTGGCTGTCATCCTCACGTTCTAACTTAATGCCGGCTTTTAAAATTTCATCGTTTTTTGAATAGCTGGACGAGTCACTCATGTCATCATTCTCATAAATAAACTTCGATTGAATTTTGTTCTTATCAGTTCTTTTGGATATAGAAAACAAATTTTTATCGCCAATTGAATTATCATGAGCATCTTCGCCATCATTGGTATCACTCCGGTCATCATTGAAATCTGTTGAATTTTGATTGGAGCGCGTACTGCGTAACACTCGCGGAGTTTCTGTAGGAGTTTGTTTCAATTTTGCTAAAAATGATTGTAGGATTTTCTTCGGAATTTCGGCTAAATTTATAGAGAACACTTCTGTTTGTTGATCGTCATGTCGAATTATCACGTGTGTTTTAAGATTCTCAAGCGAAACTTGGGTAAAATTACATCTTCCACATATGTATCCAATTAGCTGCCCATAAAGATTTCTAGGTGGTGGTGGTATGTCTAAATTGAACGGACACCTACTTACATTGACACATTCTGAACAAGCTTGTTTATATTCCCCTGTATGCTCACTAACAACATGCCAAAAGAACGTTTCTAATGCTGTATTCTTCGTAAATTCTTTGAAGCAAAATCGACAAACGTACTTTTTAGTTTTCAATTTACTAACTGCTTGTAAATTCATATCTTCACATTGTTTTATAGCCTCTTCAGCTGTTACTGGATTTATCCTAGATAAAGGAATTTCTGAATGTGGATGTTGCTTTTTATAGTGAATGACTATATCGTTACCACTGTACTCGCAAAGACAGCACGAATAAATATTAATATTTTTATTAAAACAATACATTTTATCAGTAAAGCAGTTAAGATTTGGTACTTTGATGGTCGGGATCTTATTTTCATCAGTAGGTGCGGGTTCTAGAGTAGATTCATCGGGTTTAGGAGATTCAGGATTTTTTAATTCTTTCTTTTTCTTAGATGTTTTTGTCTTTATTACTCCCAACTGCCAAGTTCGTTTTTTACGTTTTACCTTCTTTTTCAAATCAACTAGCAATTCGGAACTTCCGAAACTTTTTAGTGAATCCCCCGAGTCACTAAACGAGTCATTATTTTGATGTTTATTGTCCGTTATAGATTCCGTTTCAAAAGCATACGGATCGTCTTCTTGTTTGTTACTCTTAGATTTAGGCCCCGGTTTGTATTTCGTTTTCTCTTTAGTTTTAGTTTCGGTTAGTTCTTCTTTAAGAACATTCGATTTGACTTTAGCTGTCCTTTTATTATTTGATTTTTCCATTAGATTTGTTGTTTCATCGGACACATCTCTACCTGTTATCTTTTCCAATACCACTATTGGCTCTGCTTCACTTGACTGTGGTTCTATTTTGGAACTTTTCTCATCTACCATTTTAGCTAAACGACACCTCCTTATACTAGTTGCATTAAGTATGTCCTCACTTATAGACATTTCCCGTATATCTTCATGTAATTTCAATAATTCTCTTGAAGGTTTCTTAGGAACTGCAGGTTTTGACTGAACATTTACAACTTCGGACCGCGTCATACGTTTCTCTTTATTTTGCTGAAATAATTTTTTGGCGAGCTTAGATCTTCCTTTTTTAGTTATTTTTGATTTTTTGACATATTTCTTTTCGGGCTTTATTGAATCAGGTGGCAATCCTGTAAGCAAAGTTTTGTTGTTGTTGACGTTTCCTAATTCTTCCGTTATCTTTTGAACTGAACTTGATTCAATGTTTTGAATAGCTTCGTTTGCATTTTCAACCACATTTATTTTAGTAGCAATACTTTCTGCGAATTCAATATTACCATCTTCTTGCTGCTCTTGATCAATTATTTTTTTTTCATTTTCAACATGTTGTTTATTTGCAATATCTTCGGACTGGACATTATTCTCTGTTTTATTGTTTTCATTGTTCACGGCCTTATCGACACTAGGTGATTCTTGCCCTGTACCCTTTTTAATGCTTATTACATTTGAATTATTGCCAGATTCCTCATTTTCTAAATCCAATTGATTTTTTCTGCTTGTTTGCTTTGCTGTGTCACCACTGTTTTCGTTTCTTTCCTTGACTTCATTTAGAGGAGGGACATTTTCAGTTCCGTGTTTCATAACATCTTCTTGCTTGTTATCGTTATCATCTAAAACAATTTCACTGAGTTTCTCTAGCTTTTTCTTTAGTTTTTCATTTTCAATTGAATCTTCACCGAGCGATGTAATTAATTCCTTAATTTTGTTTCTGTCCTCCAAAATGGATAATAATTTACCAAGAGAATCAATGCGAGGTAAAGTATCGCTACAGGATGAAGTTTCAACAGATTGTTCTTTAGAGATCATATCAGCAGGATTATGGGTAGAAGTAATATCACTACTCATGTCAACAGATTCGTTTGTACTGTCAGGGATATTGCGTTGCAAATCTTTACTGTCTTTTGTGTTTGCTTCATTTGAATTCATGGTACTGTCCGGTACTAAATAACCCGTCGCGTCTTTGTCTGTCTTAGCTACTTGTAGTTGCTTTAGTACCTCGTCTGGTTTACCATCAATTGCGGTTGTAGAAACAATAGCGTCATTGTTAAAAGTATTTAACATTTCCCTGAATTCTCTGGTAATTTCATCAGATGTTACTAGCATGTCCGGTTCCTGACTATTTTCAGTAAACGTGGGTAATACCTCAAGAGGGTCACTTTTCTGCTTCATAGTTTTGCTTTGAACATCTAACTTACTTTCTAATGGTATAACTTCATCAACATTTTCAACATCATTTCTGTCATCAGAATTTTGTATGGTTTCAGTTTTCTCATTCTTATTGCCAGTAAGTTCTTCACCATCTTGACTAACATCGTTAAAACCAAGTTTTTCGCCAATCATTATATCAGAAGCGAAATCACGCTCGTTTACTTCAATTGGAATTGGAGAATCGTTGGAAGAAATACTGCCCACTATATTCTTTATAAATTTGTCATTAATGTCATTAATCTTAGGTGCTTCCATTCCATTATCTAAATCCTCTATCAAAGCATTAATATTGTCAAGCACAGATCCGGACGCGATATTATCGGAAAACATATCTCCAAAGTTAATGTCTAATGAATCACTTTGTTCGTCGCACAATACGTTTTTAAAGGCTGGTGCATGCTTCAGTTCGGGATTGTTAACTAATTTATGTTTTTCCTGAGTAATATTGAAAGCTTTAGGAGTTTCTGAGCTTTCATCTTGTTTGGTACCAAATGTATTTTGCTTAACTATGATTTTATCAGCTTCTTCATCTTTATTCTGTTTCTCCTCTGCTTTAGTTACCTCTGTGTTTTCTACGTTGTTTTTCTTTACGCTTTCAATATTTTTTGTACTATTTTGTGAATCTGAATCGGAATCGGAGTCGTATAATAAAGGCTTTCTTACTCTTCGTAATCTCTGCGCCAATTTCCCCTTATTAGATATTCTTGAATGAATTAAAACTTTTTTTGCAGATCTTGTAATTCGCCTTTCATAAACTTCAGATATTGAATTATCTAGGTCTGCGTCTTCCTCTTGACTGTCATCATTATTTTCATTTTTAATTAACACAGTAGCAATCTGCAACTTCGATTTTTCCGATTGCACAGTAGCCCGCTTTTTGTCAATATTTATAAATTTCTCTTCCTCTTGACTATGCTCGCTATCTTCATTTTTACTACACAAAGAATCTTTTTGCAATTTCGTTTTTTCCAACTTTACACTAGATCTATCTTTTTCAATATTCATAGGTTTACTTGTTCCAATTTTCTCTAAGTTCACATCCTTATTTTCAATTTTTGTTACTTTAATATTATCCACTTCAATAACTTTTATATCCTTTTTAACAATTATTTCCCCTTTACTTTTATCTGTTTTGTTAAGATTCAGTTCTTCATTTTCCTGAACTGGACGCTTTATTTTTGGTATTTTGAAGTTTTTAACGCCCGCTGCAGATGCTAAGATCGTACCTTTAGCTATATTATCATTTGAATATACAATACCATAAGCTTTATCACTTGAATTAGCTACATTTCTATCTTTAACTCTATATTTACCTTTCATATTACTTTCGTCGTTTATCTCCCGTCGAACTCTGGGGTCACGGAAATTTTTCTTTGGGGAATACCTGAATGAATCATCACAATGCCGTAATTTATTACGTGATTCTCGATTACATTTTGATTCGGTTGATCTAGACTTTATATTCGTATTTTCAAGTCGATTTTTGGTTTTGTCATCGTGATTCTGTAGTTTCTTTTCATAAGTATCAAATTTGCATGACCGTAAATCTGCTTTTATATCTTTAAAATTTCTATCCAAATTATAATCGTTGAGTTCTCTTCCAACACTACATGCCCGTCTAAAATTCAAATTCTTACTTCGCTCTGGACTTCTACGATCTAACTTATATCTATTATTTGTAGTAGGGTGTCGCTTAATATCCTCACGTGGATATTCGTGTAAAGATCGTCCAACACTAGCAGCACGTTGTCTTCTCGCATCGAATGACATATTAAGCGAAGATGATTTTCTATCTTGGAATGTCCTATTAAAACTCGTGTCTATATTAAACGAGCGACCTGTATGCGATACTACAGATATAGATTTGTCTTTTGAGTCTTCTCTATCAAATGTTCTTCCACGTTCAACGGGTGATGAATAACTATCTTCAGATGGATTCATTCGTCCTATACTTCGCGCCCGATAATTCCTCCTTTTACTGGAGTCTTCAAAATCTTTGGACCTATCTTTTTGGTACCGATAATCATTTTTCCACGATCTATCAGTATCGCACTCTCTAGAAAGAGAACGTCCAACGCTAGGCTCCCGGCTTGACACATCTTGACCACCTCTCCGGTATTTATAAATGTTATCAGATGAACGGCTTTCTTTATAATACACAATATTTCTTTCATCACTACGACCAACATATTTATTATAATCAGACCCTCGTTTCAATCTAGGATCTTGAGATTTGTTATATTTGTGACTAGAAATAGACGAATTGTGATGATAATCACTTCTTCCAAATACATTAGTGGGTGTCATATTGGGTTCAGGTCGGCCAAATGGATGAGTAGGTGTCATTGGACAGTCTGATCTACCGAAAGAATGAACTGGCGTCATGGGTGTGTCCATTCTACCAAACGAAGGGTTTGGCGTTGCTGGACAGTCCATCCGTATTTGTGAACTATCCACTTTATTATACCCGTCTCTTTGATATCTGTCATTTCTAAGTCTATGATAATCCATGTCTCTTTGCAAACTGCGAGTGTTTCGATCATCCCATACTGAATCGTTAGAAAAAGGTAACTGTGTATTATGTATATCATTTTCTTGGAATTCACGTGGGTCAAACGTAGGAAATATTGGAGCATAGACATGTTTTTGATTGACATAATCATCATTATCAAAGTTTTGACGTGGGGTCATTTCGTAAGATCTTGCGTTTGGTGTCAGAATTGGGGTCATCATTGGATTCACACCTGGGATTATTCCCGGATTTCTACTTGGCGTCATATTAGGATTCAAACCCGGAGGTAAATTAGACGGCATATTATTATTTAAAGATAATGTCATATTTGGATTCAATACTGGGGTCATCATTGGATTCATATTCGGCGCTGTAGTAGGGCTTAAATTTGGTGTCATACATGAACCTACATTTAGTGACATAAGCGGGGGTATATTCTTCGCTATATTTGGCGACGCGTTAGGAGCAATGGTCTGGTAGTTCACTCCAGGTCTTGGTGGTCGCTCAGAGTTCTTTAAGTAAGAATTAGGACTATTCACAACTGTACACTTATTGGTGTCCTTTCTCAATCGAAAATCTGACACAGAGTTTCTAATCTTTTCATTAGTATTACCTTTATCAAAATTTGATAGATCAACATTATTCTCATTACTCAATAAAGGAGACGACATAATTTTACTAAAACCACCAAATGCAACTGGAGATGCAGGGGGTATTGCCGTTCTCATATCAACATCACCTTTCGAGATAGTTACCACCTTCGTAACGGGATCACTTGGAATAATAACAGGTGGTTTAATACCCGCATCAGCAAAGTCTTCATGATCGGGTGACTTTGGAGCTAAGTTTCTATAAATTTCATCGGCAGAAATACCTGACACTTCTTCATCGTCGGAACTATCACCAGATGGTAAAATAGACGGAACGTTAAACCTTTCGCATTCCTTTTCAGTAAGCTTAAGACTTTGTTTCTTAGAGTTATCATCCTTAGAAGATGCCTGATATTTCTCAGCTGTATAAAGTGTATGTTTTATTGTAGGAACGGATTTTTGTTTATAATTTTCTATTGAGATACGTTTTTTAGACGTTTCTAAAGCACTGGTAACTTTCGTTATTTTCGGTACATGTAAAGGCGGCGTGATTGCTTTAGAAACCGGTGCTGTTACAGTTTCACCCAAAATTTCTTTTTTTAAAGCCTGTAGAATATCAATTTCTGACACAATACTTTTCTTAAAATCGTTTTTGGCACTAGTATCCGTGGTCGGAATCGTTTTCGCAATTTCTGTAGTCTTTGTAATATTTACACAACCATCATCAACATTATTTTCACTAAACTGAGTACTGATGCTAGGTACTTCTTCTACAAATAATTCTTCACGCTTACTCTTTTCTTCTTCAATAGGTTGATAAAAATTAGCTTGACGACATTCATTTGAAATAGATTTAGACTTTTCACAAGACGTACTAAGAACTTCGTTATTTTTGTTTTTGCTATTAACTATAGTTTCGCCAGGTTTGTAGGTTTCGTATGTCTTTGACAAGCTTATATTTTTGTTTTCTTCATATTTTTTAGTTTCTTTATCATAATTATTCTTTTCATTTTCACTTTTATTTTTGTCTTTTCCATTTCTACCGGTTTTCGTTTTTTCTTCAGAATTTTTAACTTCTACTTTTTCTGATATTTTACTAACATTATTAGACTTTTCACCGGTATATGCTTCGAACTCAGCATCATCGATTGTGTCATCCAATTTTTGGTCGCTCGCTTTCTTGCAACTTTCTTTATCAGAATTTATAACAAGACAAATCTGTATTTTACGTGGCTGTTGCTTATCAGCCGTTATCTTACTACTACTTGAACTTTCTTTATCTTTATTAACTACAACGAGACTTCCATAGATGTTTTCAATAGCTTCACTTTCACTGTCTGATATTTCACCTTCTTCTACCTCATCAATTTTTTTAGATTGTTTTCCTTTCTTTTTATACGATTTAAGAATCAAATCAGATATGTCATCATTAGCCCCCGTCTGCTTCAATTCACCTAGAATTTGAGATCTTAGTCCACGTAATGTATCAATATCAACATCATTATCACTGCAATTAATAATCCTAGACAAAATATCTTTGGTGTTCAAAGAATTAATGCTTTCTTCTGGCACATTTAATGTAATATTTAGTTTGTCTTTCGTTTGTTGGCTAGATTTAGATCGCTGTTTGGAAGACTTTTTTCTTTCCCTTTTATAGGACGGTGAATATCTTCGTGGCGACCTTCTAGGCGACCGTCGGCTAAAGAGTGGTTTGTCTTTATCTGTGTCTTCATTCGCTGACCATTCCGTACTCTTTGGCTCTGGAGACATCAATATACGGGTATAATGACGTTTATGTATTGTCGAGTTGTCGTCACTACGCTTGTTTGGAGACTCAGAAGATGGTGGAAGTGAAGCTTTATTAGGTCTTCTTTGAAACAAAGCCGGCTCCTTGCTTCCTGGTGAACAATCCACTTCAATATTTGTCGGTCTTGCGATTTCGGGCAAAGTGTCAGGGATATCACCGTGAAGTTTTGAAGCAACTGACTTTAATTTGTTTCTAACAAGACTTAAATCACTCTTGACCTTTTGATTCGGCTCTGCTGTTTCCTTGCTGGTGTCTGACAATGAGTCCCGCTAAAAATGAAAAGTAGAATGTAGTATAGTAGTAGAAAAA
>DWEJ01003729.1:0-10220 GCA_018245835.1 Mysoria sejanus stolli | reverse complement strand
ATGTCTTTTTGTTTGATATTCAAAGTATTTACTCTTTCTCTGTTACTGGTACATATTGTTTTTTTATTA
Organism: Mysoria sejanus stolli; assembly: GCA_018245835.1. Classification (NCBI taxonomy): domain Eukaryota; kingdom Metazoa; phylum Arthropoda; class Insecta; order Lepidoptera; family Hesperiidae; genus Mysarbia; species Mysarbia sejanus. The sequence continues at coordinate 10,151 of DWEJ01003729.1, read as the reverse complement.
TTCACTCAACTTTAGTATTAAAAGAGTTCAGGTATTTTAGAACCAGAGTAAAGTTCGTTAGTTTCAACCACCTTTTTTAATTTATAGATAGTTTTCACGACTCCTTGCCTTTCTGTAACAATAATTGCATTAAATAATACAGTTGCATAATATTAGATTACATGGAAGGATAAACTACCCGCAAGCGTGAAATCATATTTAAGGGTGTTAATTAACAAACGTTTTAAACGCACAATCAGACATTGCATTTAAAACGTATCTGGGCACTGTGGTAACTGCAGGACTACTTACTTTTACTGAGAACAATGGATAATAAAATAATCGATTACACGTATATAATAAGGTCTTTATCGAGACAATCGACTTATGAGTATATAAGAGGCAATCGACAGGAAAACGTATCGAATTGAATTATTATATGTAATATTGCTTATATTGGCACTTGAAAAGATAATATTTTAATCTATAATACATGTATTGTTGCACTATCGGTGTAATGGATGCAATCTATTGTACTGCGTCGCAACCGGATAGATGAAAACGATCCTCCATTTCTAAAGTCGCACCTCGTACACACAGATTACGTAATTATTCCTAAGGCGATACCCGCAATTGTTTAAACAGACCAAATATAACATTAAACTATATTTCGGATTATTGTTGAAATATTCCTTGTAAGTAATTTTAAATTTCATTACAGTGAAGGTTCTGGCAATAAGACTGATCGAAGAGCGTAATTTACGTAATGTAGCACTTAGTTGTAGGACTAGCACTAAGTACTATAAAGTACAATCGTAAATACGCTGATCATTTCTGAACCATAAACGGCTCTAACACTTAGCAGTCTCTTAAATACTTTTCGTGCAAAATTTAAATGTTTTATATGAGCACCACATTAACTCTAGCCTGCACATTAAACTAGATTTAAAATAGACTGTACTGCATACACTCAAATAATCACTGATAGTACCTAGCACAAAATATGATTTAATGTAACAGTAATGATCAACAAATCACTTGATCATCAATAAAATTATATAACTCGGTTCATGTTTTTCTTCGTCCCAAAAGAAAGTTTATGAGCGAAAAAAAATAAACATTTTTATTGTTGAACTCGCAAGATCGAAGAACTCGCAGATAACAGTTATTGAGGCACCATATTTGAGGTTACAAAAACTCATGAAAAAAACAAATTTATCAAAATGGCCAAAAGACATACAGTACTAGTTTAATTAAAAATTAAGCGTCGCACATATGATTGAATTTTGCCACAAATACCACTCAAACCAAGCCAGCATTTAAGCTGTACTGTTGTGTTAGACTCTATATAAAGTAGTTCTTACAGCAATAATATTTCTCGTGAACCTTAAATTCATATCAATATAAGAAAAGGATTTAACGTGTTGTTGTACAAGGGGGTGTCACCTTATATATTTGAGGTTTAATTTACTAATTTCCCTTAGTCAGAGCTTCAAAGTTTCAAATGAGCAAGGCAGGCGGTTTGCTAGATTAATTAAAATCTAAGAACGTTATGTAATAAGGAAATAACTTAAATTGCTTTTTTTTAAATCTTAAAATCCTGTACATTTTTAGAAAGAAATAACAGTAAATTAGAAAGAAATAACAGTAACACCGCGCAAGGAGTTCCAGATTCGATACTGCTAGATTCGTAATAAGACATCGAACTGTCAGTTCAGGGCCCAGCTGTTTGCGCACCTTGTCCTGTGAGTGTTCTCAGGGCACCCCGCCTCAGGCCATCCTAATGAGAAGCGCTACGATATCGCTTTGTAACTTAAGTTTACTGATGTCTTTAAAAGTTGTATGAAATAGCAATTTTCATTTAATATTTACTTAACATTAAATCATGGTTTAAATTATTTCCTTTCTACTGCTGCTATATGCAATTGCAATTTTTTTTACAATTTCATAATGATTTCTGATTGGTAACATAGATTATTTTTACAAAACCTAAGCGATATCATAGGTGTATGTGAAAAATATTTGTAAAATGGACCAAACTTAGAATGCGCACATTGGAAACCATAGAGAATATAGCGTTGGAATTATTTTTTTTTTTTCATTTTATTTCAACTAAACTTAATGATTCCTGTTTGTCACACACAGTATGTGTCGGCTTAGATGTCATTATGATGTGAGTTAGCATCGCTACTGGCAATTGAAGTCGCTCCAGTATAATATTCTAGGGAAATATGTTCTGTGGTGTTTCACACCTACACATGTTACCCACTCAGATTACTAAGCCAATTAATATCCAGGGAAAAAATGTTAAGTATATAAAAAAATTTAACATAAAATCTGATAAATAGAATAATATTTTTAACCAATCGCCATGAAACTTTTGAATTAGGTCAAATAAACTACGTGATGGTTTAACAGTGGTGGTGGTGGTAGGATTTTTGTTATGGATCGTTTTATTAGAAACTAATCATGCGCTGTATTTTAACTTATAACGTATAAAATATTTGCGTTTCTTTTCCGCTGCTCGTAAGATCCAGGATGCCGAGTGTGAAATGTTTCTTATACATACTTAATTGTTGTAACACTAATGTTTAGTTGTAGAAAAATTTGAGACATTGATATATGATGATAGTTTATGATTATACTGTAGAAACGTGCGGGTAACATGTTGCAATAATCTATTAGGTAAGTAGACGTATCACATTAGCAAGAATAAATAAATAACCACGAAACTTTTTCTTTAATCTTTTCATATTCGACATAATAGTAACTGATGCAGTTGAGGCTTGTGCGTGATATTAGAAACAAGTAATAGAAACAGTGAATACCGGAGTTAGACTGAAAAAGTGTAAAGTTTTAGAATTGCCTCTTCCTGAGATTAGTGATAGAAGTGTTGAGTTATGAAACGAACCATTTACTACTGGTTTCTGCAATGATATCTTATTATACAAGCGAGCCGAGGTGCACTTTATTATTTGTGTCAGTATGTTGACGTCACTCTACGATAGTCTTATTAGTAGGTACTTCTAAATGTAAGTAATACATTCATTCAATAATACATGTCTCGAATGTGTGGAACAAACTTCATCGAATATCTTGTGTTACATGAGAAAATTATATATACATATGATTTTATCGAATGTTGGTAACCCTGCAAGGATAAACTATAACATTAAAATGCAAATCATGTAATACTTTTACGCACATAGAAGTCACTACTGATGTCTGAATGATGCCACAAGGGCAGTTTTTTTCTCATAATTAACACGCAAATATTTTATGTACACCTACGCTATTGGCTTAAAATTGGCGTTACATTAAATTGTTAGTTTGAAAAGATCATAATAAGATTCCAAATGCCTTTCCTCGTTCATATTACTGCTAAAAAAATTGTTCTATGTTGTTTTTATATAACCCTATGTTGTATTAAGTAGGCAGTTGGGAAGTGTCTGCGTAGAAAACTGTGCAGTGTCTGCTTTATAAGTGTAGAAAATCGTACCTAATTTATTTTATCCACACAGTATTGTTTTTAAACAATATATATACTACGTTTTTGATAATTTATATATTATTTGATTCTATTTTCCAATGTTATATCAATGCATTGGGTTGTAATACTTTGCAAAATGATAAAAAATTTAAACGTAAGTATGGATCACACGATCATTTCTATTTATAAAACTTATAATAAAGTATTGTTTTATGTTATGCATAACAAGCAAGTGATGATGTGAATGTTACAAAAATTGTGAAAAACTTATGTTCACAGTTATTAAAAATACATATTTAACAAGTGTTTTATTTATTCATTATTGACATATCTGCATACGAAGTAACATATATGTATATCAGATTTTGCAAATTATCAAGGTCTGGCAATATCAGCTTTTTCAAATATAGATTTTCTAGTAATGGCTCTTAGTCTGGAAATGTGCTCGAAAAAAATTCATGGCAATAGGCTCATCTTGTAAACTGGGGAAACGTGGAAGTGCACAACACTCGTCTGCCTACCTGTTTACAAGTTACTGGCGTGAAGTCTGTAGTGTGGTTGCCGTCTGCGAGTCATGAATATGTGGAATGTTGTCTCTTGCGTCTCCGTCGATGACCTCGCTTAGACCTCGCCGTATTATCAGCTATTAAATAAATATAGGTCTATATATAAAATAATGTGGTAGAAGAAGATATAAAAAGGTAGCACCGTGCACCTCCTCGAAGAGGTAGCCAGAAAAACTTCTTGTCGACAAACAATTATATTTTTTCAAGAAGGAAATATCAAAAAAGGCAATGTGAAATCTCTTAAATAATATAGTAATAACTTGGAAGATACACACAACAATGAATGCCGATCCCGCGTGATGTTGTCCGCTTGGCGTGCTCGTCCGAAAAGGAGGGAGACGACTAGGCCGTCAAGCCGGTGGGTCATGACACAGGCCTATCACCACCGCCTGTAGGCGGGGTGCTCAACACCATGGGGCAGTGTCCCCATGAGACCTGCTCGAGTACCTCAAGCGCCGCAATAGCGTAGGATGACCCGATCCAATCCAACAATGAACGAAAATGTTCTTTACCAACTGCATTTATGTACTCAATTACTATTTTACTATTTTTGTATAAACGATTGCAATTATTCATAGTGCCTGTTTAGACATTATTACTTAATATCGTGAAAAGATACTTTTAATGCCTGAATAACTGTCTCAAATTTAGAAATCAAAGAAAAATTTAGATTAAACAATGAAAAAATTAGATTTTGGGTGATAAATTTACAGTTTGCGCGAAAAAGTCTCGCTTATTATTATCTAAATATAATTTAGTAGTATCTTTATACTTTAATACAATTTTTAAACATTTTCTATATTTTTGTATGGAATAATTCAACGGTAAAGAAATGCCGACGGCGCCCTGACGGGAATCAACCTTAACTCTCCGCTCACTGTGTTTACCACCCAATATTCCCTGCCATTTATAATTTTCCTCTTTGATTTCTCGTTTATTTTGTACACCGAGTTAGTGCCAAAAAGAGAGTCGTATGGCGGAGGACGACCATCGCTGTGATCTTCAGGCTTGATGTGCTTTACTTTGTTTGACTTCTTTCCGTCACCTGCTTTAATCTTGAGACGAATAGAACGCTTCATACACATCTGTTAAAAAAGATCAACGTTTTATATGGGAGATTTTACTAGTCATTAGTCCACGAAATTCTTATGGACCAAAACCGTACTTGTATCTGTTGGCTTAAGTAAATTTATATTTTGGTAACAACGGTAAATTTTCAATATTTTTAGCATTTTCAGCTAATGCAATATGCTTCATATAACTTAAAAGCTATTAAGATCAAATATTTTTAGCAAGGTACTAATTTTAGCTAGTAGAATATAATAACATTGGACATCGATCTGTAGTGTAACTAAACCATAACATACAGGAAATAATGCGCATCACAGCAGTAGTAGATACTTATCTAGTCCACGCAGGCGCAGTGTTCCTAACAAACGGTACAAATGTTTGAAAGTTTGAAAAGCACTTGGACAGGTTGACACATAGGTACAATAAAACTTTTAAACTCACCTCTCCAACAAACACAGCAATAGCTGAGGCTAAGCCAATCAGCATGATCACGTAGGTCATTATGAGATCACTGTTCCTTAGCTGTCGTTCTTTAGACTGTAGGTCTAAGGGACATATTTTGCTAGTAGGCAAGTCTTTGTGTTTCAGGAATTTTATTATACCTCCTTGTGTAAGATAAGTGAGACTAGAAAATAAAAACACGATTTAAATATTTCTCATTTAAACATTTCTCATTTTCTCACCAACATCGGGGTTTTGATGGTCACCCCAGGGGGCAATCGGAGTCAAAGAAATTCTAGCACATATCGCAGACAGAACCTTTGGCTGAGTTCCACCCAGTGCATTTTGCGTAAGCCCATAGCTCACATGAGGCATACCACGCAGCTGTTTCCAGCATCTTTTGCATCGTCATCCTCATCATCTGAGCATAAATCGTCAGTGCCAACATCTGATACAGAAGATCTGATACAAAAGATTTGATACAGAAAATTTGGTACAGAAGATCTGGCACAGAAGATCTGATATAAAATATTTTTTAATTTGATTAGCAGTGCAAACATAAAAAATATTTGCCATTTTCTTCATCAAGTTTGCTAGCTTGGCTTCTGTCTCAGCACTTAAGACAGCTAATCGTCCTAGATGTGGTCCTAAGGTAGAACCTTTTCTTGTCCTCTTTTGAAGGCTTGAAAATGGGATTCCCATTACCCTGTTTTCCCCTTCAATCAAGTTGTTTTCACAAAAGTGCATAATGTAAAAAAAATGCGAATCCAAAAACCAGAGCAGGATCCCTTAACAAACAATTTTTTAAAAAAAACTTCAATTTCCAGAATCAAAGTTATTACTCCTTCTTTTTGAAAATTGAAACATTTAAAGTATGTAGTGCGAATACGATGTAAATCATTAAATATAATAATATGGAACAAATGTAGGTGTGTCTTCGCTTACATTTGTTAATTTTACGTTACTTACATTTTATCAAACAATGTGTATAAAGTTGAATTAATGGGGTACACGAAGCCTCTCGATTTCTTCATAAACGGATTGGGAGCTACGACGTACGTACATCTATCAATTTCATCGATACCTTCCTTAGCTTTTATAAGGTAATCATTGTACATGATGGTGTCAATCCCAATCTGCTCCTTCACGAGAACCGCCCCATCCCTGACCAATGGTAACAAAGCGTCGTCTACGTGCACGTTGTGGAACTGAGCTCTTCCATTTATGATCATGCTGCTCAAGTAATGAAGAGAGTTATCCGGCTAGTAGACATGAAAACAAATATGGAAAAGACGAAATTAGCAGCTATAATTTACAATTAACACACAACAATTTATAAGTTTTTCTTTGTTCGTATCAAGTTATTAAGTTCGAGGTATTTTTGTGAAAACAATAATATGACAAACAATGCATTATAAAAAGAGTTTAGTATTTCAAGCTGTGATTATTATAAAATTTAAGATTTTTTAACAATACGACTAGTGAATTTAATATTTGACGTCTTTGACCTTTTACTCTAGTAACAAAATAAATGGCAAACGAGCACGCTTCCGCTACAAGTGACCTGGAATTCGACGGTAACTAGGTAAGGTACGCCCTTCTGAAGAAAATTCTAATACTGACAATCGCCTTAAAGCAGAAATATTTACATTGACTGTGTAATTTTAGCAAATGAAATATGTGTAATAATGGTGTAGTCCTTAGCCAATGAAATTTTTAATGTTAAAGTTACCTACATCGCTTATTACATATTGCACAGCGCCACCCTCACTGGCAACCCAACGGTAATTCTTCTTGAAGAGGTCTTGAGGGTTTTCAATGTCCAACGTAAACTTAGAAAGTGTCAAGAAAGCGGTGAGATTCGCCGTGTAGAAAGCGGATAACAGAATGATGTATAGCCACCACGTTGCAAAAAGTACACGAGTTGTATCTGAGAAGACAATGAAAATGGCTAGACACAGAACGCTATGTTTAATTATGTTTTAGTTATTTATGCACCTGCTCTAATTGACTGCCTCGTTGGTCGTGTTGGTTGCAAGTGCCACTGCCGCTCGGGAGGTCACGGGTCGAACGCTACCCTAGTGGAAATTTTTCGGACTTTACTCGTCATTCTTCTAACTGATATATGTTGTGTTCCACTATGCATTCACAACGATTATGCTCACGACCAAGGATTTTACCGTTTCACTAATGCGCGACCGTTGTAATCGTAAACCTTAGTGGAATGGATTATGGAGTATTGAAGTATAACAACAAACATTTTACATTGACATATTGACATCTTTTTTGCTTTGACGTTTGAGAATCCCTCTAATTCGGACAGCGTTCATGACGACCCACATCTTGAAATGGTCGTTGCGAGCTTCACGTGAACGGAGTCATGACGTCATTAGTGACATTGTCATCGCGACCACAACGATCGTGGGTGCCATGTGGAATGTGGAACAGTCAAAAAAGTGTTTTGGGTGTTGTGAACCCTTAGTGGGATGCAGCCATAGTCGATACCAATAACGTCAAACAAAGAATAAACACAATCATATTCCTCGCTCATAGAACTAAAGACATTCTATTAATGTAACTTGTCAAAATTTTCCGGGTATTGCATAACTGAAAACAGATTTCAAAATTCGTTAACAATTTACTATTCTACAATAAAGATTTAAAAAACCAAAAGGTCACTGAGATGCGGTTTTCTTTAATTTAACTTACAATATTCGTTCCATGAACCATCACTCTTCACCTTGATAGAATTAACTTATTGATAGCTGTGTTTAGCTCTCATACTTATTAGAAGTTCAAACTGGCGACCACTCATCTGAATATCAGAAGCAATCTGAATATTAGAATTGGCTATGCGTTTACGCGTTGTAGCAATGGAAAGAATATGGGCGTTGAATAAAATCGGACATAGATACGATTCAGGTGTAATATATGATATAACCCAAGTGATTAATGAGGACACTATATTATTATTTATAAATAAAAGGTTGAAGGTTGAATGGAAGAAAGTACATGTACATACATAAAACCTTTACCAATGAATAGAATGCAGTGGCATAAGGTGTCATAATGTCGCATAATGTAATTAATGATTTGTTGCTCGATATACATACATATCTTCACGCCAGGTCTCTCAGGCAGAGAGCACCGAGTAACAAATATTCGCCAGAGTGCCAAATACAAACCTACCGGGCCTATATTTTTACGAGTATATCAATGCTAAGTTTTGTTAATGTTTTCATAATACATAAACGTTACCTCACCAGATGTGCAGAGGAGTATAGTACACTCCCACGTTTCACGAGTTACGCTTACATACCACAATAGAATTAATTGGAGAGTCTATTGACATACATCGAGCACATATCTAGACTCCGAGCCATTACTAGAAAATCTAAAATAGAAAAATCAAATAATGCCCGAACGGAGAATGGAAATTAGTACCTTTCGTTAGGTAGTCGCGCTTGTAGCCACCACGACCAATGAGGCTGTCATAATACGTAGGTATTATGAAGGAGAAAGTTAATGATACATACATACATATATATTAATACTTCAATAGGTACAGATCGATTGAAAGCATTACCCTAAAATAGGTACAGATTGTGGAGGTTTGTTGTCAATAAGTAAAAAATGTATCTCTATGATTTGTGGCGATGTCGATACACGTGGAAAGGCGTGAACGTGAATGATTTATGACATTCAACACTAATCGACCCGAGATGCTATCGAATGTAAATAGAACGCCATTAAACAATTTTAATATGTAAAATCACAATTTGAGGAGGATTTTCTTTAGTCTAAATGTTACATTTGATGCACTGCTACTGTAATTAACACTACCTAACATTTAGTTTACAAGTATTTAATAAAAATGAAAAAAAAATATTCCATCGATACTCGTCAGGGGTGATTGTAGTAAATAAAGTATATGATAGTATTTAATCACTTCAATAGTTTTATCATATTCGAAATAACCTTGATAAACCCGCAGTAATTCGCTATTTACCACATACAGGGTCCTTCAAAAATATTAATTTAAGATACATATGTATTTGTTTATCAACGTAACCACTTTACAGGTGGTGGTGGTATGGTCCAAGCAATACATACTTGCTACTGGCGACAATGTCGTTCCCTGTTTGATGAAAGATCCATAGACAAACCAGATGCTGGGTGATATAGCTATAGACTGTTCTGTATCCGGTATTAATTTAGAGCGTAGATGAGTCAGAAGTGTTATGCACGGCCCATACGCCAGTACGGCTACCAAAATGATGTACCTGAAATATTACATTTTTTTTAACCTCACGCCTGTAATCCCCGAAGAGGTAGGCAGAGGAATGTAGAACACTCCCACGTCTCACCGGATACGTTTTTACGTCCGACTATGGAAAAGGCGGTTAGCCTATCGCCATGCATCGGGCACATATCCAGACTCCGAACCACTACTAGAATTTTAATTTTAATTTTCTAGAAATTTTCTAAATCAGAAATATTCTTTTGTAGTGTTCGACCCGGGAATCGAAGCCTTAAAATATTATGCCTACCAGAACAGAATAGCTTTTTTTATCAATAACAGGTAATGAATTGATTAACTAATC
>DWEJ01003728.1:0-10221 GCA_018245835.1 Mysoria sejanus stolli | reverse complement strand
GATAAATGGCAATAGGCTCACCACCTATTCCATAGTGGGACGCAAACGTAGCTGATGAAACACGGGAGTGTTCTTAATTCCTCTGCCTACCTCTTCGAAGATTACAGGCATGAAGTTACGTTTGTAATGAATAAAAGGTAAAACCTGTAAAATTTCCCTTGAAGAACACTCCGGCATTGTTGACGAGAACGTCCACACCACCGAAGTTGTCTTCTATCCAACTGAACGCAGACGCCACCTCGTCAGCCTTGGACACATCGCACTGTCTCGACGTGATGTCACCGGGACCTTCTACCTCAGCTTTTAACATCTGAATATATCAAGAAAATTAATTTTAAATTATTCAATACAAGATCCTTGTAGTGTTGATTAACATTTTTTGTAATACTAAAATACGTATAGGACAAGTCAATCTATATGTCCTGTATGTTGCAGTTACACAGACTGTAATTGTGTAATCAGCATAGTCAATTTTTTGTTATAACTATGCATTTTTCTTTTTATATCTACATAGATCTGTGAATTATTGGACTATTGCCACAATATTGGGGCTATTGTACACCCTTAACAAATTATCTGAATGTAAGTACTAGCGGGAAACCTGAGGTGGCTGTCCAGGAAATGAAAAAATGATAATTATCATTAGTTAGTCATGTATCGTGAGAAGACGGTATCAAAATTAGAAATGTGAAAGGCTTTAAAAAAGAAATCAACTCCACTCCTTATGTAATCGCAAACCTATTTAAACTCCATCACCACCATTAAAATAATGGCTAAAATAAAGCGAAATCAAAAAATTATCTTGCTCGTTTTTTGAAATTTTGTAACTTACACGATAGATAGGGTTTAGTTATTAGTGTACTAAAACATGTTTTATTTAAATACAATATATACTTACATCAACTGGGCCAGGCCTCCGCGCCAGGCCCACCACCCGGAGGCCAGCTCGCGCCAAGCACACGCATATCGCCGCCCCTATACCAGCACTAGCCCCGGTCACCACCGCCGTTCTACCAGCCCATCGATTTTCCATTATAATTACAAAATTATCAAACCCTTCTCCAGATATTTTATTCAAACAAAACACGTATAAGGCTCAATATAGGAAATAAATTAATATTGAATTGTCATAATATCAACATCAATAAATTATAATCGTTACTAAAAATTAAAGTCTGATATATTCTTGTGTACCTAAACCCAATATTACAATAAAGTATAAGAAGGCTTCAACGATTTCACTTTCAAATATCACGGTACACGCAGCACTGTCCATTCCACGATCTGGTCTAAAGGTCACTGACGCGAATCGCGAGCCGTTGGAGAGAAAAAGTTATTACAAGTTATATTAATACATACACCGTTGTTCTACTAAGTTTCTCACCTACTAATCGTACAACACAAGTCGTGATGTTATAATGATAAAGTTATCTGACCAGTTTTGATAGTTCATAAAATGATACATAAATATGAAAATGGCGTGATCTTGATAAATAGTCCTTACTCGCGGCTTCGCCCGCGTTGAAGTCAGTGTGTTACAAAGTTTTTCCCGCGTAAATACCGACCGAAAAGAAAAAAGTTAAATACCTAGGCGAGCTAGGGAGAGAGCCGAGGGACGCAACGCGGACGCCAGCATATCCATATAGCATAGCAGGCATATAGCATAGCAGGCATATAGCATAGCAGGCATATCCTACATACGTGTACTTGATATTTTGGACAATTCATAAAATATCTTTATAAATTGTAGTCTATGTGTTATTCCGATGTATAAGCTATATTGTAAAGTATTGTAAAGTTTCATTAAAATCAATTCAATAGTTTTTACGTGAAAGAGTAATAAACATCCAACCATACTCACAAACTTCCACGTTTATAATATTAATAGGAAAGGAATAGGATTGTACTTCGTCTGTGAATCTCTTGTATTGTCAATAGGGTAAAATCCAGATAGTTGCGTTGGTAGGGTAGATGCGAATTGGTCGCATTCACTATATTAAAGACTTCCCCGCAGTTTGCCTTTTGTTATAATTAAATGCGCTGCGCCCGTAAGTCGCGCAATTATTAAGACAAACTTCAGTCAGTGTGAGTAATAATTTGCTACATTTATTTTTATTCTAATAAGACACGCGTGGAATAGTGAATCAGAAAAAGTGGATCAGAAAAAAGGCCCTTAAGAAAAGATTTTCATATAAGGCAACCGGTACGGAAATTTTATGAAATGAAAATTAATACAAGCGTTAACCCTAGAATCATACCCGTATTAAAATTTTATTTACGATACCCTGGGGTACGAGTGTACCCCATTCAAAAAACAAGATTACAAAAAGATAATAAACTCTTTTTAAAAACTAACTTATTTATACATTTTTAACATTAGTTTCAGTTTCATTATTAGAATTTATCCATTGTACATTAATAATCTTTGCTACAATTTCTATACACTGTATGTTGGTGTTCATAACATATAAACTGCGTGCGTGACTTACGGTCTTTTGTCCTTGGACAGTAAGAACACCTTCCGGATTTTGAAACAATAGTGGTCACCGCAGCTATTGGTCGTTTCCATCTTAAAATATCCCCAACACTGATTTGTAGAGACGTTGGCAAACTTCGGTATTGAAATCGTTCTTCTCGGTTGGGTTTTATGAGATCAAAAGCTAAAATCTTTAGGTAAGTGAGTCTGTATTTGAAATCTTGCTTATTGCTGGCATTTGATGAGCGCAACAAGATCATGGAAATAATTCATGCCATATTTATAATTCCATAGAAGACACAAAGGCTTCAGCGGCGAGTCTTGCGCGATACACTATGTGTGACAGAGCTGATCATAAGTATCTACGCCGCGCTTCGTTCCGTTATAAAATCTTATTATTTCCGGCAAATTAACAGATCTTGTTTGCTTCATAATGCATGATAGAGAGCATAAGGACGTTTTTCTTTTTTCCTTTGCTAAGCTTTGGAGGACTATACGAAAGCAGAGTGAGTTCATCATGCAAAGCGGAAATCTGGATTTATTTCGTTCGGAAAAATTTCTAAATTAGAAAAAATCTTTTGTAGTGTTCGACCCGGGAAACGAACCCGGGACCTCGGCAGTCGCACTTGCAACCAACTCGACCAACGAGGCAGTTACAGTCACAAATGATTAGTGAATAGAAGAATACAAAACAGATTTGATATTCGCCGCTAAAATAAACAACTGCCACAACTGTACAATTCAGGAACATGAACAAATGGCTGAACAAGCGTCACAAATGTACAACACGGGAGGAAAAACAACAAAACACATATAAAATTGTATATTTTATTAGGTTAATGTTAATAGAAAAATCTCCGACATGATGATTCTTAACAAGGCTAGATATAATGAAAGTATCGTCTATACAACTACACTGTACAACACCTGACACTCTCAAACTGCGTGTCCAATACGACACACTGTCATTCATAGGAACATTTGCACCTTATACTAAACGTAAGCTACAAGTCAACAGTTAATATGTAACTAGTGGCCGGCCTTACAACTTTCCACATCGGCCGTACAACTTTCCAATCAATTTGAGGTCATCACTAACGGAGCTATAAACATAGCAAGATATATTAATATATATTTTAGCTCCATCTGTGACGACCTTTATACATGACAAACTTATGTACCAACATAACTCATGATTATCTGTAAAGGTAGTGTTATTTGACACTCTGCTTATCCCGTAACGGACTTGGTGTGTCATATAATATTATTTAACGTTTTCGTGATATCCCGACTAGTTTATAACCTGTCCAAAGTACTCCTTTATAAGCTCTCGCTCGGTAAATAAATTTAATCGTGTAACAGTCATGAATATTCTATAGAAGACAATGACTCGTCACGTCATTTAATGACATTAGCTGGATGTCATTTAATATTGAATATTCTCAAATTCGAATATGGAATATTACTTTCATTTTAAGAGTTGTACGAGACAAACGATTCATTCTGTCCGGTTTTCTGTATACAAAATGGGATATTAATTTTGAGAAAAATTTGGAGGAAAATTTGAAAATTATTCTCTGGGTTAATATTTACCATGAATAAAATACATGTATAATTATTGACACTGCCGTTAAATAAAAACATATTATTGACATATGTACTACGTACCTATTATGCTGGAGAAAATTAAGTCGACGGGCGGGATCACCCTAATAAACTTTCGTAGGGGACATCTCACGAGAGTCACAACGTATCAACTCATTAATGTGAATCCATTTGGATAGATCATTCCTTTTGTCTTAATGATTATTTGCTTGTAATCTTTTGAACGCTTTACAAAATCATTCCCGTTTCTTCTATGAACATAAATTTAGTCATACTTAAACCAATATGCAGACCAACAACACCCAATTATAATTAAAACTCAGGTGATTAACACAAATTGGCCTAGTTTCGTCATGCGATCATCAAGCGACATAAGACGAAAATTAATACTGAATTTAAAAAAAAATTTCGAACATTTTTGAACTAATATAAGTAATAAGTAACATAATTCATGGCCGACTAATTTTGAGATCAACGACATAATAATTATGATTGCTCTTCATACTCACTGCAGTATTCGACGAATCGTTAAAACTTGTACCACTTATACGAAGCTTATCGATTTACACTAAAATAATATAACCAGCCTTTACTAACTTACAATGAAACTGAACCAGCTTCCACGTGGCCGCCAGCCAGGCACGTGAACGCCCACGTATATAAAAATGTCTAAATAGAGCTTTTTAAAATCATTCACATAACTCAAAATATACAATAAAGTAACATTAAAATAGTTTATATGTTTATAACAATCTTGTGCTGGGACCGTATTGATGCCTTGTTTGCGTGGAAGGTTTGTATGGAAGTTTGAATTTCGAATTGCGCACAAACTGACATTTGACAGAATCATGCCGCCATACGATTTGCGCGAGAGAAATATGCAAATGGCTGCCGTTCGTTATCACCATTACATCATTTCCCATTGTGGTTTAGATTGTAGTATGACGTAGTGAATGTAGACGTAGAATTATCTAATGACATAAAGATGTATTTATATATCACAATGTTTATATTTGACTTGTTTAATCAACATTAGTTCGCCATTTTTCCCACGGTGGTAACTAGTTTGTTGCCGCGTACCTCGATTTTTTAATCTGATTAACAAATATGGCTTTCTAAAGAAGTAGGCACTGCAATGTTACAATTGACTTATAATTATTATTTTTTTATTATATACATTATATTCGTGTAAAGCTTTATTTATAATAGTAATAATACTTCTTATATATAATAATTCATGTTACGATTCATAAATCAAAATATATCATTCAAAAATATAAAATTGAAATGTTTATTTAAATCTCCATCAATATAAATTGCGGTAGGCCTTCAAAATTAAAAATTTGTTTTTCAAATTAAAAATTCGAATCATTTTGAATTCGAATGTGAGCTATAACCATAACATCCCGAGGTTCACGCTTTATTAAGATTATGAATAAAAGTTTATTCAATGTTACCAACTGCGGTCACCTAAAACGGTCTATTTATAATTATAAACCATATAGTAACAAAATTACTTCATATCTCATTTGGACATAATTTCACTTTACAGGCTATAATATCAAAAAAAATCCAGACTAAACCAAAAGGTGGAAGACGTGATAAGAATGGGTTGAATATATCAAATTTCCACATTAACCCCGAAAAATTCAGCGAAAAGTGGAACCAATACTATTTTAAAGCTAAAAATATAAAATATGTAATATTCTTTTTTTAAATTATTACGGCAGTGCGTAAGGCATTGTATACCACGCAGAAATCAACATGACACTTGAGAGCAGTGGGCTTCCCTCCCGCTATCGGAGCCTTATCTATGACCCTAACAAAGAGTGTTTTATAATGATCCACTATGGAATAGGTGGTGAGCCTAACACCATGCATCCGACACTTATCTAGACTCCGAACCACTACTAGAACTTTAATTTAATTTATGACATGTTCTCACACTAATTCCCGAAAACGTCATAAAATAAATGTCGTTTAAGCAATCAGTGTCTAGCTATCACGTCATAATAGAGGAGTACCTAGGTGACTTCTGCGAGTTATACAAACATGTTCAGAAATAATAAAAAAATGTGGCTTAATATTAAACCACATATTATTTTCGACCGTTAAAATTCAATTTCCGAAAAAAGATAAATTCCAACAATGACTGAAAGCAATAGAAATATTCATAGAGACACAAAACAAGCAATACCTATTTATACCAAAATTGCAACGTGTCATACCTTATTGGTATACGTGTGTAAACCAAATATATATCCACATATATATACGTTTCAATAGATCTCATTATTCACCAATACTCTCTGTCGCCAGCGAATTTCCGAATGTAATAAGTATTCACAATAATAATATAATATGTTAATCTACAATATGTATTTGAGTACCAAATTTGTTTAGCACCCTCTGCAACCTAATGTGCCTTTAATAATAGTATTACTATAATCTATATCTATACATATTTAACATATCGACAACTCCCAATAAAATTGCACTTAAAATATCACTTATGCAATTCTACATAATGTACATGCAGTCTGCGCGGGAAAACTTGACACCCGCGCGATGACGTCACAGCGGCGTTTTGTAACAGCGCGCAGGAATTAGCTCGCTACCCGCGAGTAAGGCCCTTTCCCTTAAACAAACCACTATTGTTCGCACGATGGCGCGAGAATTTAGGCCTTGCGGACCCCCTCTATGGCAGGGGGTCAAGCGCCCTACGGTGATTTCACCTGGACTTAGGTGATTTCAGTGTAGTGGTCATCACTCGCCGGCCTTTTTTCCCCGCCACTAGATTTCGAATACCAATATCTACGTGACGGAAGCGAGATACCTAGCTAACTTCTGCAAGTTATACAACGCAAAAACATACATAGTTATGATCAAATTGTTTAATAAACTCTGAGATATTGTTAGCAACAGTATAAACTCTATTTAAGTAGACAAAATACTATATTAAATCGTTTAATGTACTACATATATATAAATTACACAGGTATCAAGTTGTCGGGCGCGGGTTGCAAAATACAAATTAAAACTTTCTCTATGTATAAATGCTGAAGGACATAACGCACAGTTCATCTGATATTAAGTACACACACATACACACACGCCGTGAGAATAGTCTGTGTGAGTTATTTGAGCCAATGTCTTTGTATCTTTCATACATTCATTACTGAAACAAACTCTGCACTTTTAACTTCGGCACATACTGTGGTTCCTCCTTGATTATTTTTACCTGAAATAAAAAAAAATCAATTGAATCATAAGGTGGTCAAGAAGAAAGTATGGCAAAGAGATTATGGCAATTATAAATAATATGAAATACACAGACAACCAACTGTTTACTGGTTTCTGCTATTAAGTATTCTTGACAGTTAATGGCCCGGACTACTGAGGAGGAGGAAGCGCATTTGATTTTCTCTAGAACAAACGTAACTTGTAGCGCCTGTACACCCCAAAGAGGTAGACAGAGGAATGCAGAACACTCCCATGTTTCACTGGTTACGTTTACATCCCACTATGGAATAGGTGGTGAGCTTATTGCCACACATCAGGCACATATCCAGACTCCGAACCACTACTATAAAATCGAAATTAGAAAATTTTGTAGTGTTCAACCTGGAAATCTAACCCTTTATCTAGGACAAATATATAGATAT
This sequence comes from Mysoria sejanus stolli, assembly GCA_018245835.1. Taxonomy (NCBI): domain Eukaryota; kingdom Metazoa; phylum Arthropoda; class Insecta; order Lepidoptera; family Hesperiidae; genus Mysarbia; species Mysarbia sejanus. The sequence continues at coordinate 2,475 of DWEJ01003728.1, read as the reverse complement.
TAATTTAGTCATTACATTTTAGAGCGAGAGTCTACCGTCTTAGGCATTTCATTCTGAGAAGAGACCAAAGTCAGAAAAGCCCAAATGGGTTTGAAAAAAAATACATTTTGATAAAATCTATACATACCTCATCATACACAGGATTCTCTGCTATTTCTAATGGATCTTTTAAAACCTGGAAAAGAAGTAAAAATCATATTATGTATAGAATTAACTAGTGTCCAATGTAAGTGGATGAATGTTAAAGACAACTGGATAAGTAATACTCAAATATATATAAAAAAAAACGTAACACCACCCCTGTAATCCCCGAAGAGATAGGCAGATACTTGTGATATAAAAATATTTATATTAAACGCTTGGCAATATGCATTTAGTTAATGCCACAAACAACTGTTCATATTATTCAAGGTCACTTGCTTAAAACAATTACTTGCCTTGGCAAAAACAGTCTTCTGATATTTAAATTCGAAAACTATTAATGCACACGTGATGACCAATACGCATTTGTTATATCCGTTAGTTTTTTTTTTGACTTCACGCCTGTAATCTCCGAAGAGGTAGGCAAAGGAATGCAGAACACTCCCACGGCTCACCGCATACGTTTTTACGTCCCACTATGGAATAGTTGGTGAGTCTATCTCCATGCACCGGGCACATATCCAGACTCCGAAGAACCACTACTAGAACCTTATTTTAATTTAGATTTTCTAGAATTTTTTGTAGAAAATGTTCTAGAAATTTTCTAAATCAGAAAATTTCTAAATTAGAAAAATTCTTTTGTAGTGTTCGACCCGGGAATCGAACCAAGGACCTCCCGATCGGCAGTCGCACTTGCAACCAACACGACTAACGCAGTCAGTCAGTCCGTTAGAGTTAAGGTAAAAAAAATGTTTTTTAAGACATGAAGTTTGCCAAACCGCACTTGGCTAGCGAGGCGGACCATGGCCTTACCCCTTTGTTGGTTTGTAAAAAAATTTCGTTATGTTTGTGACTGTATTACTAGAGTTACATAAGTAGTTCAGAATATGTCACTCAGAGTGATAGAGTTTTATGACACCCAGGGCTCTGTGTAACCCTGCGGAAGGAATCTGCCGTGGTGACAAACAATAATAACACTGATACACCGACGAAGGAGTAACAAACTAACAAATCAACACAACAGTGACGGATGAAAAGAAAATCCCCGAAGAGATGGGCACGGGAGCGTAGGACATTCCCACGTTCCACCAGATACGTTTATGTTCCATGTTAGTTGCGTGCATGTGTGTGTGTGCGTGTACGTGCGTGTGCGTGCCTGCGCGTGCGCGCGTGTACCTTGGGCGGGCGGCCACGGCGCGGCGGGGCGCGCGCCTGCGCCAGCACGCGCAGCTGGTGCGCGCGCAGCAGGTGCTCGGTGTGTGCGCGCGGCGACGACACGCGCGCGCCGCACGACGGGAACACGCACGGGAACTCGTGCGCTGCAGACACACACATATACTACATCGTACACATGCAGATGCTACAACATATTAATAGTACTAACTGCGCCGGCGACTTCGTTCGTATGCGAGCCCATAATATATTGACAAGGTGTTTCCCGCGTAAATCTGGATCCCGCGAGAATTTTAGGTTAGAAAGCTATTTTGGAATCACAGACTGATATTTTCACTTTATACGCATAGATGTATAGCGCAGCGCGGAGCGACACGCACCCTGGTCGTCGGCGGCGCGGTGCGCGGGCGCGGCGGGCGCGGGGTGTGCGGGCGCGGGGTGCGCGTGCGCCACGTGCAGCCGCAGCAGGCTCTCGGACGGCAGGCGCGCGCCGCACTGTCCGCAGCCCAGCGCCGCGACGCGCGCGCCGCGCGGCTCGCCGTGCGCCGCGCGTCTGTGCGCACACCACGCACGGTTACTAACACTTAAACATTGCCACTCGTAACCCAAACGCATCTTTCTTCCAAGTAACACAGCGAAATCTGTCCTCCATTTATACACTTAACAATTTTTCATTACATGTATAATTTTTCTTCTGCTACCCAGTACAAGAATTTAAAAATTCAATTACGACATAATCAGAGATTTAGATTATGTATTATCAATATACGCAAATATTATAATATATGACATGAATAAATGAAAATTAATATACAAAAAAATTGAGAATAAAATAATAACAAAACCTTAAATTAAAGAAACAGCTTTTTGCCGATATCCACAATCAAATAAACGCATTTTTAATAACAATGAATAAATAAACAAAACGACACCTAAGGAAATAACAATACGCAACAAAAAATACTTCAGTGTCTTAAAGTTATTTTTTAAATATATCTCACAAGTTATTTTTTAAATATATCTCACAAGTTATTTTTTAAATATACCTCACAAGTTATGTTTTAAATATATCTCACAAGTTATTTTTTAAATATATCTCACAAGTTATTTTTTAAATATATCTCACAAGTTATTTTTTAAATATATCTCACAAGTTATTTT
>DWEJ01003727.1:0-10223 GCA_018245835.1 Mysoria sejanus stolli | reverse complement strand
ATTTAAAACATAACTTCATGCTTGTAATCCCGGAAGAGGTAGGCAGAGGCATGCAGAACACTCCCACGTCTCACTGGTTACGTTTACGTCCCACTATGGAATAGGTGCCCGTTGCATGGCAATAGGCTCACCACCCGCCTATTGCCATGCATTGGGCACATATCCAGCTTTCGAACCACTACTAGAATTTTAATTTACATTTTCTAGATAATTTCTAAATTAGAGAAAGTCTTTTGTAGTGTTCGACCCGGGAATCGAACCCGGGACCTCCCGATCGGCAGTCGCACTTGAAAACAACACGACCAACGAGGCAGTAAATATTTAAATCTGAATCTGAATTCAAATGTATACGCTCACAATTAAACAATGTAATTGTATTCTTATCTATTCTTGGAATTAATAAAACAAATACGTTTTAGGCAATAGAATAGGACGACAGGCAAAGTAACGTTCTCAGAAGCAATACGTGACATTAGATTTACTGTTAAAAATAGAAATTGGGTGTGTGAGAGAGAAGGTTACGTAAATACTTTACATTTTATTGAAAAGGTCCAAACAGAGAAAAATAATACCGAATTTATGATACAAATAGCCGAACAAAATATAATAATGTCAGTTGCCACGAGTTTTGTGTTTCTACTATATTTTTATATTGTCACAATTGTTTACGTGAAAATATAAGATAAATTTGTAATAATCGGAGTGTAGGTGGCGATGTATTGGAACAGATATTATGAATGTTCTATTTTTGAACAATAGCGAAACGTGTACCAAAGATAAATGTACCAAAAATATATAGGATCATAAAGCCTTGTATTTTTTTGTGTATCTCTTGGACACGGGTTAGTTATGTATTACGTATGTTAGGGTTACGTTTGTTACTATGAGGGTGTGATGGTGTGCATACACCCTAAGTTTGTTCTATGCTAGCGATGGATCAACAGCGACCTAGTGTCTAACAATTATCACTGGAAGTGATAATTTCAAGGCGTGCATCGTTATGTTCTCCCCATTATCACTCCTCTAGCTGTGTTTATCATCGAACATCCGACATTTACGGTGCACTGTTTACATTTACATGTCGTTCTTGTTTTGTTCCGTGTGCGTTTTGTTTATTTAATTAGTGCAGATAGAAATAGAGTTTACTCATATGAAAATGTTTACAGTTTATTGCATCTGACATATTATTGATAGTATACGACTTATGAGCAACTTGTGCGAGTGAGCGGAAGCACAATTTGTGTATGATGGAACTATTTTTTGAACGTCAGTGTACGTCAATGTACGCCTGTCATTCACGAAGAGGTAGACAGAGGAATGTGTACTGTGCTATGTTTCACCAGTTTATGCCCTGCTTTGGAATAGATGTTGAGCCTATTGTCATATGCCGGACACATTTCCAGACTCTGAGCCACTACTAGACAATCTAAATTAGAAAAATCTGATAGAGCACGACCGGAAATTTGAACTTAGATCCTCCCGGTTGGCAGTCGCGGTTCCAACAAACTTACCAACGAGGCAGTTAACTAGATTTTAGTTTAATTAAAAAGGTTATTTCCCTATTTAATCGCATACTGTTAATTATTAAACGACAATGGGTAAGAACTCAAATCAATGCAATTAAAATTATATTTATATCACACATGGATTAATACATCTTTTAGTGAAAATATCAACATATACATAAATATATTATTCCGGCAGTAGGTGCTTATTCTTAATACAAATCTAACATTTTGAAATATTAACAGAAACGTTATGTATTTAATTAATTATTTACACCAATATTATCGCACGGCCTTCACTATTGGTATATGTGTTGCGTTTAATGTTTTCTTATCGAACAAGTAATAAATTATATCTAACATAGATTTGACACGTAGTTACGTTGCATCAATTTGGCCGAGACCAAGTTAGCGACTAGTTAAGGAATATACTGATATTTTAAATTATTATTATTGTTTAAAGTCTGTTTTCATATTTGAATTTCGACCTTTCTATTTTTGTTTTTTCTACACATTTGAAGATCGATGTGTACATGTGTATGTATAGCTATGAAACGGTTTGAGCAACATTGAGTATGTTTTCTTGAACAACAAAATATGGTGCACGAATAATTATATTTATTGGTGTGTGTTCCTTTTGGAGGAAAATTAGAACTGAAAGATATAAAATGTTCTCGGAGTATGTATGTATTTAAATTAGAAAAAATTGAGTAATTTGATAAAAAAAATATATATATTGTCGAGCCTCGAGCATCGTCGACGCAAAGCTGCTTGTTTTGCAGTTTTCTATCGGATACATTTTGTGGAATGCGCACACGAGTTCCATTGTATATTATGGAACTCTTGTGCGCACTCCACAAAATGTTTTCCAACTGCTCTGTTCTACCATCGAAGGTCTAGACGTACGGTAGGCCACCATCGATATCTCATAGGCAGCCCTCTGAACAGGACAAAACCGTTTCTGCTATAGACTGCGAAACTGTGGCATTCCCTGTCGGTCAATTAAAAGGTGTTAAGCTTGGTGACAGGCCATTAGAAGTGACAGCGCGGTTGAGCAATTACATGCCATAAGCTTGCCAGTTACATATTTCAAATTTTTCCTATTTTTTAAAATAAGAATAAGAACCAAGTGAATTATAATTAGAATGTAGTGAACAAGCAGTCGCGTAATGTAGTCTCGGCCCCGGAGTAACGGCGCGTGCGTGCAGGGGCGGCTGGGGCATCTCGCCGCGCGGCGCCGGCTACACGTTCGGGCAGGACATCTCGGAGACGTTCAACCACAGCAACGGGCTCACGCTGGTGTCGCGCGCGCACCAGCTCGTCATGGAGGGCTACAACTGGTGCCACGACCGGAACGTCGTCACCATCTTCTCGGCGCCCAACTACTGCTACAGGTGCGTGCGGAGGACTGCTAGCTAATATAACAGTGCAAGTATGTTTAGCCTCACGCAACGGAGAACAGCAGCTATGGATATCGTACATGTGTAAGTGTGTTTTGTTCTGTTCCAGATGTGGTAATCAAGCAGCCATAATGGAATTGGATGATGCTCTTAAGTATTCATTGTGAGTAATCTTTATTATGGTGATTTAGTAATTTATGATTTTTATATTATAATAGTGTAATTAAAATTATACATAAATGATACATTAATTATAATTATTGAAAGTCGTACACAAGTAAAGGGGTATTTACCATCTTAATCAATTAAATAAATATTATTTAGTATATTCTTGTCCTTGTGTGTGCATGTGACACTGCCAGTCATCGACATAATTGCCTCCTGATGTATTGATTAATTAACAATTAATTAATTCAAGTTTGTTATATTTCTTAACAAATCGTGTCAGGACTTCATACTATACGGGAATGATTAGCAGCGCAAAGTGATGACTATATATGTATGTGGTTTGTGTGAGCAAATCAAATACACAATGCGTGACTGCGAGTCACGGAACGTGGATATTGAAGTTGTATGACCGCACCGCGCACGTGCGGCGTGGCGCGGCGCGGCGCGGTGCGCGTCAGTGACGCGGTGTGTGTCCGCAGCCTGCAGTTCGACCCCGCCCCGCGGCGCGGCGAGCCGCACGTCACGCGGCGGACGCCCGATTACTTCATGTAGGCGACACGTGAGTACACCCCGTCTCAGTTCTATCTCTAGTACGACGCACGGGCAGAACGTCCCACCCGTTGGTGAATTATCACTATCAATCATGGACATTTGCAACGGCAATGGCGTTACCAATGTGTAACTGCCTTGAGAGACCTTTCTCGCTGAGCGTTTGAAGAACCTCATGCGTGTTGTGTCAGATTTCAATTCAGGGTCCGAAGCCATTCTGACCATTGACTATCGTCTCGCGTTGAACTTGTTTTCCAGTGAGTGAACTAGTTTCTGTCCTGTTATGATATATCATGCATTTCTTGGTGCATATAGGCATTACTAATATTACACTGGAGATCGCGCTCGGTCCCCACATGTCGATTGTATGATAAATTAGTAATTTTTTTTTCATCGAATTTAAATTTAAAATACACAATTCATACGTCCTGGGAACAAGTTACGTTTAAATCTGTTGTATCTGTATACGGGAACTGTTTTATAAGTGGTCCATGAAATATAAATTAGCTCTGTCGTTAGTCGTATAAGTATATGAGGAGGACAAGTACGGTCAATAGACGTTGTTGTTACAGCCGAGGCGCACAAGTCGCGGGCGCGCGGGCGCGGGCCGCAGCGCCGGGCGCGCGCCGCCCGCCCGCGCGGCCCACCGCGCGCCGCGCCCGCCCGCCCCAGCCTGGCGCTGCGCATTGCGCGCTGTCTGCACTGGCTCGCCTCCGTGTGACCGCGTCGCGGCGCGCCGCCGCCGCGCTTCTGTTGACGTGCAGCGCGAATCCGCCCTCGTTCGCCTCGGCGGAGTCAGATGTGCAAACGATCTGTGGCACGAGTGAAGCGTGTGGCGTTGTGACGTTGGAGAAATACGTGCCGAGTGTCATAGGACTACTAAGCGACCGTTCAGTTCTGTGCTGTTGGTTAACATTAAAGCAATAATTTTCTAATCAATTCAATCAGTTCTTATAATTTCAAATAAATTAAGTACCTTTTAAATCACAAGAGCACGTTCGGAAAAAAATCTATACGCGTCCACGGTTTTCTTAGACTACAGATCGTTGGTACAGATGCATTACATATATTCGTAATTCGAGGACTTCATTTTCCTTTAATTTGGAATTTCTTTGCGCGTTTATTTTATGTTTATATAAAATCTTTTCTGTATATAACATAACTACAGACAATATATGCACGTGAGAACGGGACGATGTGCTATGTACGGTTTTCTATTCACATATATACGTACGTATCGGCGCGCGAGGCTGTCGGCATCATTCCATCGCAGCGGCTCGCGCGCCCCCCGGCCGAGGCCGTCGGGAGCCCACTTAGTTAAGCTTCAACAGTTGCACAGACATTTTGTTTTTATCGTGTAACTAGAGGTGTTCTACTCGTATGTAATATGCGTTCGTCTCCATGTGTACGTGTGTGAGTGCGCGGCGGGGGCGGCGCCCGAGCTGGGGCGTGCGGAGCGCGGCCACTGTATGTATAACTCAATGTAACAAAGACACTTAGACCTCATTAAACGGCGTACGTTTGCTAACTCGGTCGTTTTATTTCCGCCCCGCGAGTGCCGCGGACGGCGGCGCGGGCGCGGCAGTCGCGGGGGCCGTCGTGGAACGGAAGATTCATTTCGTCTGAGTAACGTGTAGATCAAAATTTGTAAAGTCCCCCCGTTTTATATATATGTTTAAATGTTTTTTCTAATTTTATAATTGATCAATTTAAAATGGACAATTCAGTTTGATTTGTTTGTTTTATGTACAATAACCGAGCGCGCGCCGGCCGCAGCTCGTCGCGACGAGCGATGTGTGCATTTAGTTTTACGCCAGCGTGGCGCCGGCGCGGCGGCCACGCTGTCCTAAAACGTCCGAATCGTATAATTTGAGATTAGTTTTCTAAATTCTCCTGTTCTTGTGCCACAGTACCTGTTTAACATGGAATAAAGTGATTCACAAGAGTGGAGCTTTAATAGTTTTTTTTATCTTTCTCAACTATTGTTTTAGGTAATTTGTAAATACCTGAAAAACAAGACGTCTCATAGGTTTATTAATGTTAAAAAATATTGGATGTTTCCCTTAATGTACTCCCATGCAATATCTAGTGAAAGCAAATGAAATAATTTCATAGTATTTTATATGAGAATATTAGTGACGTGTTGATGAACAACGGGATAAATTTTAAACAGATCGATAAAAGTAGGAATAAATAAATCCGGTAGTGGCTATTTAAATATCTATATTTATAGTAATGTTCGTGAATTTCTTTAGTAATGCCTACAAATCTCCTAGCGGCGACCCACAGGCGTTATTCCCTTCAATCTAAATAGTATGAAATCTCAACTGACAAGTTATTTTCTGCAACAGAAACACTACGATTTTGACATTGAATTGTTTCTTTTGTCAGTGCCATCGTTAATTTTATGGCGACTTCTGGCGAACGAAGTTGTATAGTAATATAACATTTCCAAAATTAATTTTCATGCACTTCAATTCGATGTACTAAAACGTGTGTAATAATTTATACAAAGACTCGACCCACCAATGACATCTGAAGCCACACGTTTCGTCTAAGTATTAAGTATGTAAGTTATAGGTAACCATTATAAAATATTTAAAAAAATAAAAAAAATGTATAAAAGTGAGCTTCACTTGTGTGAAATGAAACATCATTTGGATTTCTATAAAATTATTGCGTAATGATATTTTACGGCTTTGGCTAGCGTTATTTCACGCAAACGAAGCTCAAAACTTTAATTAAGGCTTTCTTGGCAAACTGCGTAGACATACACTTGGTAAAAACATAACAAGCGTATAAGATCTTTTATATGAAGCGAATGTTTAGAAAATATCGAGTGAACGGCATATGGGTGATATGGTATTGCGCTAATTTCATTTGTATATGATATTCGAACTTATTAAATACTTCCATGAACGGCGATGGCATAATAAATTAATATAGAAAGGAAATCGTTCAAAACCAATTTATTCTTACAACTCTGTACTATGCCCGTTGATAGGAATTAGATAATAAAATTAATTATAATTGAATAACACTTCTATTATTTCATCATTTCCTACTAGTTTTAAATAGCTTTCATATTCATTAAAAATATGAGAATATTTTATTTATTACACATCTTTTAGTGGACGCGTTATTATGGCCGGTGTATTTTGAGCTTCGGGCGTTGCTTTTAACTTCTTGTTTTGAAGAAACGCAAATACATAATGAACTTGTTTGAAATCTTTTGAACAGAGTGCCTATACATTTCGGCAGTGAACAAAGTTTTCTGTTTTTGTTTTAATGGAATGCAATTCGGTCACGTATTCGACTTCATTGTTCGTCATCATAACAAAAATAGATATTTAGGATCAATCAATGAAACAAAAAATTTAGAAATATATGTATTTATTTATATTTTATTACCTAAGTTGGATTTTCATTTTACAACGAATGAAAATGTTTATTAAAGTCTGTCATGTCATTAAAACTATTTAAGGCAACACTTTGGTTTCCCGATGTGACTGGATCTGCTAGTAAGTAGACATTTATAATTTACACAATTTAGTCGTTAATTCATATAATGCACTTGCGGTAACACTAAACAATCATAGTTGAATTATGACAAAACTATAATACGTGTGAAATTGATATCGAAAATATCGTTGAGCATCGTCTATAGATATAGAATATAGATGCTACATTCGCTTCAAAGAAATTTATTCCTTTTATATTAAATAGATTCTCGATTTATTTTTGTCAGGTCGATATTCGTATTTTTTTCTATTGTGACAAAGCACCACGTGATAATCCTAGACAACAAACTGCACTACAATACCAGATTATACAGTTTGTAACGTGTCTTTTTATACGTTAGATACATAACATAAAACATACATTAAAGCATGTAAGAAAAAAATATTTACTTATGAATGATTTAGCTTACAGCTAAACTCATCATTATTCTTCAATATATTTTATTCACCTTGCCATTTTATTCTTCGATACAAATAAAAACGAAACAACAATTTTATTGTTATTTTTATAAATTCAAATTAGACCCATTAGACCAATTAGACCAATTTCGAGTCCGAGTCCCATATCGATTTCAATTATTGAATATTGTATTCATACAATACATTCACAGATTCGTTAAAATTATCAGTTTATAATATTGTACGATAATTCTGTCAAAGTAATACTTGAAAGGTCGAAATTGGTTATTTATACGGTAGCATACAAATTCTACATTTTATTAATAAAATGTACGTCAATATAAAAAAATCGTTAGACAATGTCAAATAAGTTTTGTCCATACAAAAAGGTGAATTTTTCAGCACATTTTCGCATACTCGCGGTGTGTTCGTAAAAGAAAATTTTACGAACTAGTGTTTAACACCAGTTTTACATTATTACTCACCGAAATTATTTTTTGCAAATCATATAACTAGTACCTAGTTGTACGGACAGACGTACAGCCTAGCTTCGAGCTTTCATGTGTGACACAAAACCGTATTATGCAATTTTGAACAATTTCGAATCTAATATTCTGGCAATAATAATAATTTGGAAGATTTAGATTACAGAACACGAAAATTAAAGCACTAATCTTTTTATCTACAACAAGTCAAAATATACACATAGGTTGAGATAAAATTTATCTAGAAATATTAACAAAGCAATATTCTCTTACGATTTCACTTAAACAATGTCAACCGGTACCAATAAATAAATACCCGAGCGGAGCGCGCCGCGAGCGCACCCGTAACATATTGCCGTCCTGTGCCGTCCTCCACCGGTCAAAATACAAGTCTCTATACATTTGTCATGTCTATGTAAAAAAATACTGTGTTAACTGTCGTGTACGCCACCACCGCACCTGCCGGCCGGCTGCCGCGGGCCCTACGAGACCTTCATGCCGGTGTCGAGGTGCAGCAGCTGCTTCATGAGCTCGTAGGTGGAGAACGAGGTGGCCACCATGGGGATGGCGCGGATGTAGTTGATGCTCATGCCGCGGTACAGCCCCTTCACTATACCGTTCTCGCGGTATATGAGGGTCAGGGTTTGCACCATGCCCGTGCTGTAACATTGAGGTTGTAAGAAAATAAAAAAAAATGCCACGATAAATGAGGATATGTAGAGTGGTGAGGATAAAATATGTCGTGAGGATGGAGTGGTGAGGAGAGTAACGCATGGTGGGGAGCAGTAGCTAGCGCTCGTGGATAAGTAATAAGTGTTGCCATGATCAGAAAGACGACCGGAAATGAATCCAGCATTGTGATGGAAAAACTGCATGAAGTCGTTTAGTGTCATTATTATTAAAACCATTGTGAAAACTTTATGGAAACAATTATAAAATTAAATAATCTTCAAAATTTGATTTATACATAAGTGGAATTATATAAAAACTAATGAAATTATGACTGTTACGCTGCAATATTATAATTAATTAATTACTTATAAAACAACTCTATCGTAAAAGCAATTATTACATTATACTATACGTCAATTAAATAAATAATAACTGTAATATATAAATTTATATTAAAGGTAACCCAGCTATACCCGGTAGGTAACACCCATATGACCATTTTTTTCTACAAGTCACAAATAAGTTAAATAAAGTACCGATAAATCTCTAAAATACTTTTGTTTGCGGAAATAATGAATGAACAAGAGATTTCTAAGTCGTAATAAAACGCACTGTAACGTTTTACAAGACCCTCACTCTCCCCAAATTGCGTTAAGTGATAGGTACTTGAACGCTCCCTTACATTATATAATAGAAGTTCGCAGTTTATAAGCAAATAAACATACAGTAAAAATAATAGAAAATAAAGCGGAATAAAATAAATAAATACCAACCTTCTGTTAGTGTTGCCAACACCATGTGTACGAGTTATGCAATCAGAAATAATTGATTATTATTTACATAGAAACAAAAGAAACATTTACCACAGAGAAAATAATGGGCACAGATAGAACGCAAAAAATAAATGCAGTAAAATTAATATCACAGAGGTATATCTGAGAAAGAATAATAAAATAAAACATTTCATATAAAATGAATAATAAATTCCAGGGTTTAATAGCCTGCGTTCGTTCGGAAATTGAAATGACGTCAGAATATGAAAGTTAGTAAAATATAAGAATAAAAATGAAAAAATATAAGAAAAAATGAATAAAACTAATTAATTTTTAACAATCGACGTGGTTCAGAAAGGTAGTCTCGTGTTTATCGGGTTAGCATATGTGTGTGCGTGTGTGCATGACGCGACCGACCCGAACTTGGCGGTGGCGGGCGCGAGGCAGGCCAGCTGCATGCGGCGCCGCGTGACGTCGAGCGGGTAGGCCACGGACTGCGCGGCCGCGCCCGCCAGCCCGCCGCACAGCAGCTTGCCGGCCACGGTCAGCACCAGCCCGCCTGCCCACAGCGGACGATTATTTCTAAATTAGGCGCGTGCCTAGGGGCGCCGAGATACATTGAGGACAATTTTTTTTAATTTAAATTTAATTTTGTATGATTTAAAAGGTAACTAAATTTTATCTTTAGTAATATAATAGACACTATATTATACTTGACTGCCTCGTTCGTCGTGTTGGTTGCAAGTGCGAC
>DWEJ01003726.1:0-10223 GCA_018245835.1 Mysoria sejanus stolli | reverse complement strand
ATACATGTTTTTAATAATGTAATAATATTAAAATATATCACAATATGTATTTATAAGGCGCTGTACTAGTGAGTACTACACTCGTCTGCGTATCTCTTGGGGGAAATGCAGCCGTGATATGGTATTTATAATGCAAGTTGTATAGTCGAGATAGGTAGAGCTAGGCGTACGTCGATCGAGACGGAGATTAGTACCAAATAAGTGTACCAATAGATGAGAGCTTGTGTGACGAAGTGTACAGGAACTAGAGGTGACAATGTGTGTGTACATACATTTATAAAAGGTGCACGAAAGAGATAGAGATATATTCAGATTCTAGCCTCCACCTCGGGGTCACAGGTTCGAACCCGCATGCATTCACCACTTTACAAAGTCACGTGTATTTTTAATGTCAATATGACAAACTATAATTGAGAACGCAGTCACAGGAACGTATCCTACAGTCCTTGAATTTTTTATATATGTCCCCAAAACGTACATTAGTCTTTCTGATACTTAGATTCCATGAAGTTGATGTTAGAAATTTAGAATATGAAAGATTTTTATAGCCATTAGAACGTCCTGTTATTGACGTCATATTGAATGTCAAAAGATTTAGATTTACGTATTTTCGTCGAAAAGCAACAGGGTGTACCGCCATTTTTAATTGGTACCTACATAAAATTGCAACAATGCATGCAGTTAAAGAACTTATGTGACAGGTTAGATGTCAGAAATATTATTGGCATCAATTTCCAATGCATTTTACATATTGAAATAAATCAAAATCCAGTCACTCTGCGCTCGTTGGTCGTATTGGTGGCGAGCACAATTGCCGATCGGGAGGTCCCGAGTTCAATTCACGCGTCGGGCACTATTCGATTTTTCTAACTTATATTTTCTAGTACTGACTTGGAAATTGGATTTGTGCCCGATGCATGGCAATAAACTCACCACCTATTCCATAGTGGGGTGTAAACGTAACTGGCGTAACGTGAGGGTGTACTACACTCCACTGCATACCTCTTCGTAGATAATGGGCGTGATGTTACGTTTAAAAATTCAGTTAGATTATTGCACTAGCGTACCTACAACATATTGCACAAAAGTATTTACACTGAACGTACGGTAGGTAATGTGTAATTTTAATCACATCTATATGTATACCGATGGCCATTGTAGACAAGAAACAGTACTCGCACACACAGACACACTTACACACACACACGCAGACAAACACAAACACATACTCACACACACACTGGCCATACATTACCGGCAATAATAAACACTAGTCCCCGCCTCTCGAGTCGAATTATAATTTATCTATCGGCGTGTAGGCTTCGAAGGCATAAATTTTAAATATAATTATTGGGCCAAGAAATTGTTAAGAATCAGCGATGAGGTACGATGTTGAGTATTTTTCCATAGATACATAGATGAATCATTGAATGCAGTAAATCAAATTTAATTTCCGTACTACCATGGGTTCTTCTATTTGACTGCTTTATTAGTCCAGTGGTTGGAGCGCGACTGCTCAGCATGAGATACTTGGTTCGATCCCCGGATCGGGAAAACTTTTTCTGACTTAAAACTTTGTGTAGATGTTTTATCCTAAAAATAATTATTTTCTGTTTTTTTTTATAAATATTTCCATGGGATTACTATAAATAATATAGAAAGGAATTTATAATGTGACTTAAATAATTAAACCCAATATACATAAATTACAGCACACGCTGCTCCACACAAACATGTTAATCTCGACCAATAATCACATACAGACCTTATCAAAATGTATGATCGCGGAATACTTTTATAAAATTCAATTTCTTCAAAAACACTAAAAGGTCAAGAATCCTGACCTTTTGTAGTTAACGAAAGCTAGAAAATTTTCAAGCGAACTATACTGTACTAACTTCAAAAGCATTTGTTGTAATAATCGTCTACACAGACGAGCGTTACTTGACGGCGAAACAACCGCCGATGTATGAAGTCGAAGCGCACCACGTGTTGACTATTCTGTCAGACCACTTCACATAATTCACAATAGAAGAATACACTAGCTATCTAAATGTTCACTAGCTTAAGGTTTATTTCTTAGAGTTAAACCACTATTCCATTTCATTGTACGTTGGCGACATGTTGATTTTTTTTACATCGGCTCTTGTTCTATATTATATTCTTTGTTTATGTAGACACGTTACAGGTATTACATATTCATTCTTATTTTTATCTATGTAATTGTGATTATTAGTGTGTATTATATTCATTTTTATTATTGTATTATAGTTTTTCGTACACTTGTGCCTTGCATTGAATGATTTCTCTCCTTTTTTCTACTCTAATGTTGGCAGATAGACATCGCTTGTAAGCGATAAGACCTTTTATGTATTGTCCATTTTCTTGATTTCTCTATGTATTTGTTTCTCTATCTTTGAGTGTACAATAATGAATAATTGTATTGTATTATAAAACGTTATAATTTTAACCGACTGACATGGAATTAAAGATTAAAAACCTCTTTTTAGTTTACACTGTCACAATATACTATATTTATAAAGAAATCGCGCTTTTCTGTTTCTAGTGACTTCGAAACGTCTGTTATCAGAACGCGTTTACCAAACGGCTTCACCCAATAACGGATGCATAATTCACCATTTTTGGCATAATGCCGCTCGTCTGTATGCTTCCAAAGAAACTAATAAATATGCAAAATATTATTTGAGTCTCGATTAAGCTCTACAAATTTATAGTAACATTTATTAGTAGCGAATGTTAGTTACGAATATTCGAATTTCAAAACGTGATCACTGTAACATTATATATAAGCGGCCATCTTGATTTATCACAAACTGTCACTACTAAGTCAAATAAAATGAATCGTTTGAAAATTCTTTCTACAATCATAATTTCTTATACAGCAGTCGAATTTGCTCCACCACGTTAAATTTACGCCAGAATTTAGTATGGAATTAGTAGTCTAGAAATGGTTTATCTGATTTTTAGCCACACTGAAGGTCTCGGCAAGGTTCAAAAACAATTGTTAACTACAGAAAGAGTCTAGAGGACAAATACCGTGCTGATATAACTAAAGTTAAATTGAGAACGACTCTTTAACACGCAAAGTATGAAAACGCGCGTGATAATGGCCCGCCCAAGGACTATACGAACCGAGTATTCCTAACATTAAGACTAGTTGCGATTAAATTTCACATCCGAATTGTTAGCGTTTCAACCGACATCAAACCATTACGAACTTCAATTTTATAACAGATTTTTACTTTCAATTTCTTATACGGCAACAAAGCGGCACTTTACGGCCCGCTTTCGCATCTACGGGAAATACACCCCGCAAAGTATTAACCTTTTCAAGGCTTTCACGAATCACGATTCTTATTGTGTGTGTTCAAAGGAATTTAATTTAGCAGTAGTCTACGCCTTCTATTGAATAAAGGGGGAAGTATTTGCCAGTTCATTCATTCGTTCTTTCGCTCGCGCATTCTACCACAGTTTTTATTTTTTTTATAATACCTATGAAACTTCTTGACATTAGTATAAAAATGCAGAAGCCCACCTTTGGGATTTCTCTGGGAGTCTATTCACGACTTCGCTTCATTTTAGATAATAAACAAAGTACGATTTTTAATGACGTACGTGAACTGAGTAGCTACATAGATATAGAACAATTTTTAAAATCTTAGAACTAAATAAAACTAAAGACATATAAATTATTTGTAATGGAGTTTTCATGTTTTAAAACGGCTGTTATGTATGCAACAATGCTCACGGGGCAGGCAGAAAAAAAAATTTTTAAATAATCTTTCAAACGGGACTCATTTTCCTATTTCCCATTAATGAACACAAATTCCTTCCTCTTATTCCACCTATGTACATCCACAACACACTCCATCCCAACATTGCGGATCGAAACATGTGTTACCGCTATGTGGTAGCACCACCATTTTGTTGCTACCATTATTGCGGTTTAATATTCTTTTCCCACGAACGAAAATCATCCCTTTTCGACTGCCCTATTCGAGTTGAAAGGGGTAGTAAGCTGAAGACCGATACACAGGTTTCAATTTAACCCTCAGGGGTAGTCCGTGCAGTGACATTCAAAACGTGGATGTGATAGGGTGGTGTATTCATGTCTAAGAGATGTAGCGAGCGTTTACCGTAGTAATAATAGTAATAACATTTTGGCACGTCTAAAATACTCAATCGAACTAGGCAGATCTTTAGTGCCTTATAAGCATGTTTGGATCTTAAGTGCAAAAATAAATAAATATAAAACACTTCCTAATACTTCTAAGTTATAAAATAGCGTATTTATGCCAGAGTTGTTACGCCAATTTCGACGAAATTCAGTGTAAAGATAACTCGACACCGAGAACGAAGATCCCTATTTTCCCTCGGTGCAAGCTTAGAATTTGTGATGATACCCTGAAATATTGTCATACTGAATTACAGATCGGTCGGCTATTATTCAAAATTTTACGCCACGAATAAATTCACTATTATCAACTAGTATGACAAATAGTCACGGATACTAGCAGTACAAAATACCTAGGTGCAATCGAAAATGAACGCAAGTATTACAACAAAAAAGGCTTTTACATAATATATTAAAACAAACAATGTATTTTAAAAAGGTAAACAAACGAGTGCGAGCGTGTTTTGAAATAATATGTTCAACATCAGCAACGTTCAATATAAAAATAACATACCCGTCCATTGTAAATCGCATATACATTCACGAAGAATAGATAATGCAGGGGAGGCTGGGGGGAAATGTTACACACTTGATATATAGGACGCTGTTACTGGTGTATTGGGTTACAAAATCGACCTTTTGTCACCGTATTAAGCCCGCGGCACCACAATGGCGGACAATTTTCTCACCTGCTTTTTTATCCTCAACCGTGATTGGGGTATATTGGCCTCTTACTTAAACGCGTTGCCATTTCGCTCTATCGCATCGATTAGAGTTTAATGTCAGTTGACATGTTGTACACGGGAATGAGTTCCTGTTCGTGTTAATATTAGTAAACATTTAAACATACAAGCGCCCGGTTACTTTTAGATGAGTTCAATAAATGTATAAAATTACTCTTACTTAAAACAAAAGGTAACTGTAAAGTATATATTTTTTGAAAATATGCACGTGTTTTCATCAAATCCACATAAGAAGGTTCTCTTTAATGGAAAACACATAAAACATTTCACGTTAATTCAGGGAACAGGAAAATATGTTTAAAACCACAAAGGCATAAAAGTTAAAATGTAAAAATCAATGAGCACAATAAGTATCCTGGTAATAACGCATTAGTCGACTTTGACGTACAACGTCAATCGTAAATAGACCTCCATTCCGCGCGCTCATCACCCAATCGTCACTTGTATATCTAGACGATAGGGGGAAGGCGGAGGTCGTGGTGAATTGGACGATTTCTTCACAATACGAACGCCCCAGTTTGATATATGGAAGGGAATTTTATTTAATATCGCATTATTGATTTATTGCTTTGCTCGAGTGAGCGCTGTGTCCCATATTGGCCCTACTTCCCCTTAAATTGTGTTTAGTGACGTGTGTTGGTATGAATGGTTCCATAATTCATTTGTATACGGCTATTGGGAATAAATCGCTCTTTGTGTTACGCACGTCGGTAACGCGAGATTCCTTTCGCTCACACATTAATACATTTATAGGTTTCTACTGGCGGGTGTACTAAGATTTGAAGTGCCCTTTGTTTGGTCACTAGGATCACTAGCTTTAAATCAACTGTCCTGTCGAAGAAAAGTCACCTATTGCTCAATTTAATCTCATATATTTTGTGACCTACAACGGCGCCAGGTCAAACAGCGTTACTACTAATTCAATTCAATAGATCAACCCAAACAAAATATACGTACCCGCTACGAAAGTGTAACAAACAATTAAATTAAATTCAGATGCAATAAGACAAGTGAACCAATTTAATTAATTAACATTAACAAGCTCAAAGACCAAAAACATAACTTTGCGTCGTGACCATGGCGTTTAAGGGGAGAGCGGATCCCTTAAAATAACACAGAGGCCAAAAAACCGTCGACTCAAAGCACCCATTAGCACTGAACAACTTCCCGGGGCAATTTCGGTAATTAATACAGAGTTCTCTCTTAAAAGATAATAGAATGTATTCAGGCGATGCGCAAAGTTGATCCTTTAAGTTAACGCCACAAATTAAAATAGAGCCTTCAAACTGTTAACTTCCTTTTTGCAAATTAAATATATTACTCGGTGATTTGTATATTTGTATACAGGGCACATTCACAATGTTTCGTGAATGCACCTCGTTTGTACATGCCGTAGTTCGGTGCTATTAATAAAAAATAATATTGAATATTATATTATTTCTTATTAATAGCACCGAATTATTATAAACTATATTTTTTAAATAAACATGACAAAAAAAATGGATATAATGCGTTCATAAAATATGCCAGGCACTTCGTAGACAACGATAACATTGAGACAAACTGCGAACGACAAACATTGAGACAAACAAACATGCGCAAGTTGTAAAAAAAATTTACCCGAAAACACTTAACAACATTCTAAGAAGAATCCTAAGTGTTCATTACCATAAAGACCATGGATCACTTTGAAATATGATGAGAGAGATTAATTAAAACTTGGGCACTACAATTAAGCAACTCGGCTCGTAATGCTCAGGAATTTGAAATTTTGTGTTGGAATTTGGACTAAGGCGATGAGAGGGTTAGATTATTAAAATTTACTACGCACATAAAGGATTCCTACTACATTTTCGACGTCAATTTGAAGTCGGCAAATTTTAGGACACAAAGCAGTAACAAGAGACATATCGCGTGTACGGACGGAGGTAATAAAGACTGATTGTTTTGGCCTAAAAATCTCACTTTTTGAGAGTTAACCGAAATGGATACGAAGTGAGAAGTTATTGGATGCTTTTTCCGTAGAGAAATATCAACAAAACACGCATGCATGCCGTCAGAATATCACAGGAATTTCGGAATTAATGAGTAAAGCATGACTAAGCCACGCGGACGCAGATGAAATACTCTCGGAAAAAAGTGAAATCTGTCAAAGCGCTTTAGAAAATTGTAGGCTAAATCCTTTGGGTTCATTAACAAAAAGACCATGGATCACTTTGAAATATGATGAGAGAGATTAATTAAAACTTGGGTAGGTACTACGATTAAGCGACTCGGATGCGTAATAAAAAGTCATTTGAAAATTTGTACTGGAATTTTGACTACAACAATTATAGGGTGGTTAGGTTTGGGAAAAATTAGGTTACGATGGGTTCTGTAAATATATCTCAGCCTTATTTAGGTTGTAATCATGTGTTATTGTACAGAAGACAGGATTTGACAAGCGATGAGAGTAACATGGGAACAGTTACATTTTTTTAGAAGTAATATTTTAATAACACAGACAAAATAATAAAAAAGATGAAAACCGAAAAGGTTTACTAACTTTATTTATACATCTGAAATAAATTACATTAATTTCAGACCTGGTAAAATATGAAAAGTGAGAAAATATGAAACACCCTAAAATCTTGAATTAATTTAAATGCTACGCAATCAATTGATTTAATTTAACTAACATGAGAAGCAATGAACGCAACTGAACACGAACGAAATGAGCAGTTACAAGGAGCTTTGAGTATATATTTCCACTAAGCGAGTCAAGGGTTAGCAAAAATTGGCAATTTTAAAGGAGAAATGTTCCCGCGTGCGTCAAGTGAAAATTTCCTAACCGAAGGTAAACCAAAGTATGATAAGTTGATTTTCCACTAGTCATGAGTATGCTTGCATTTATGAGTCGCCGTAAAACTTGACTGAACACGAAAAGACTAGGTCACACCAATAGAAACATGTACTCAATACACCATGCCAAAATTATTGACCCGATGGAGTCACGAGCGATTTCCTGACATCGATGTTGCAAATAATACAGACAGATACATATGGATCAACACATCTGGGGTGATTACGTAGATGGAGGGTAGGAGGAAACTGTGTCAAGGTCACCAGTAACAAAGTACCCACATCATAGAATGAGATATTATTGGCGTCATTACCGTGACTTGTGTACACTTCCCGTCCCCCAAGGCTTTGGGAATTAGCTGTTGTTACAAAGTGTATGAGTGAAAAACCAAACTGGAAATTAAATTGTGATGATCTAATTTCGTTTTTGATAAAATTTTATTCCTTTATTTAAATGTAGAATAGGTTGAATGTTGAATAGACTTTTCATAAATCGGTACTGTAATAAATAAAAGTAGCTGTACCGAATAATAATGTCTTTTTTTAAAGCTATTAACTTAATTTGCACAATGGTAATTTACAGTAATTATGATCATTTCTGTTCAATCATTCATATACATATCACTCCTTATTACCTAAAACGTTTCTATCTCGTATCATAAAGTACCTACGGTCAATTTATATAGTGCAGAAACAACGTTCAAACTTAATAGTTGCCTGTCACATGTGGTCTTTAAATAGGCCGCGAATTGAAACACAGCAGGATTAGAATTAGGGGTCGTAACAAATGGCATATAGGTCTCAGCGTACTTTTAAACTAATAGGTACAATATCATGTACAAATTTCTATTATAATCACGCCGGGTTCCAACAGGAAACAGGGAAAACCGAAGATCGAATATCTCTAATCTCAAAAACCTGATGTGTTTCTTCTACATTCATAACTCTCTTATGCACGCCGGTTTTAGCAGACTTCCGACCTACCTATCAGTCAGTACCTGACAGTAAAGCTAAGCGAGTCTAGGTCGCCTTCGGTACCTGAATCCATCGATATTCGCATTATATGAGATATATTTTTTATAGAGTTACAAATTCGGGACGTTCATGTCGGGATTAGTTGGATATCCAGCAAGAGTCCAAGTTTCACAAGCACCAACAATTTTTAAATTCCCGTAACCGCCGCTATGCGTCTCTGCGCAACTGGGTCAAAACATATCAAACTAAATTAGCAACCTCATCAATTTAATAAAGCCAAATGCATAACAATGTTTGTCTAAAAAAAATGCCACCACTCATTGGCCCTCAGCGTCCCTGTGGATCCAAACTCCTAATTTACTCCGCCTACACTAACTAAAACTCCATTACACCGTAATTAGTTTACTTTTTTTTAATCACAAAACCCGTTTTGAAAGGTTTAAGGGATTTTCACCACCTTTAGTGCACATTAATGGCCCCAGAGCAAATTGAGATACGATCAATTTAAATCGTTAAGTCTTAATCCAGGCTGCACTGGAGCACAGTTATGGAGTATGCTGCAAGCTTCCATAATCAGCCTATTGCAGTCCACTGCCGGACATAGGCCTCCCCTGAAGGTTATTCCCGTAATCCCCACGCTTGGCATGCGGATTGTCAATCGCAGAGTACAGCTTCTTGCGCTGTCCATGGGTGCGCAGGGGCGGGGCGGTGGAGCGCACATGTTGCGCCTACAATGTTTCCCTCTAAGACTCGCTAACAACAATACAAAACTCCACTTGAGCGACTTTTCAATCGCTGGTCAATCTTCAGGTTGATTTTGTCACCAAGCCGTCATACAAAATAATTATTTGTAGTTATGTTATATATTGTACTAGCTGTGCCCGCGGCTTCGCCCGCATAGAAATCAGTGTGTCACAAAGTTTTCCCTGTGCAAATACCGACCTCGTGAGAATTCTAGGATGAAAAGTAGCCTATATGTTCCTTTACAAACAAGTGAAAAACACCAAATACGTAGAGTCCTAGACAAAATGACCTGGCGAGGTAGGGTTGAAGGGCAAAGGAGCGCAACGCGAACACCATCTCGACATGTCATATGGAGCGCTGGCTTACATAGGTAATATTTTTTTGGTGGCGTATAATTTTATATCTGTTAATCTTCTAAAGTATTTGGTTGATTCATATAGTGTAACGAACCATTTTGATCTATATTAAATGTCAAAGCTAACAAATGGATTTATTTACATAAGTATTAATACTGAACACAACAAAACAGCCTTAAAAATAGCATAATATATTTAATTGAATTTTTTAACACAAAAGTAGTTATTGTGAGTTAACCATTAGATACAGACATATGCTATTGCGGACTTTCTTGTAGTATTTTTATAGGTCGACAATTCTCTACTACATTACTTTGGTGTATCTCTTTTGGTTTACGCGGTACACGCGTGTAAAACGGCCAGCCTGCA
>DWEJ01003725.1:0-10223 GCA_018245835.1 Mysoria sejanus stolli | reverse complement strand
AACATTCCCACGTTTCACCGGCTACGTTTAAGTCCCACTATGGAATAGGTGGTGAGCCTATTGCCATGCATCGGGCAAATTTCCAACGAGATTACATCTGACATGAATAATTTCTTATGTGTGCTGATATGTTATCCTAAACTTCTCTTATCTTCTGTATACCCGAATAGATAGAAGAGTTTCATTAGGGTAATCCCAATATTATCTGACCTAGGGCTCAAATCCAGGACCTCTCAATCAGCAGTCAGCAATCAGCAGCGGTATGCAACCACTTGACCAATGAGACAATAAGATTTAATTCACACTTCAAAATAATTTCAAATAGATTTGTTGAATAAATTTCATAGAAAACTACCAATCATACTCTAACCAGCCAACAGGCATATTTGGTGCAGCCACACTGCGGTTTATGTGGACTCTAATAATTACCAGAACAGAATATTGTATACATCAATTATGACCATGAGCAGGCGGATAGAGCGGAGCGTAAAGTCATGCATGCAAATCCTAACCAATTATGAGCATAAAAAACCCTCCTAAGTTAAGCCTATGACTATTTGTGGAATTAGTCATGGTTCTATGATTTTATAAAGTAGCATTATCATTAATAGTTTGATATTAAAAGTACCCACCTCCTCTTCTGTAGCCGATTCGGCGACTTTAAAAACCAACGATTCAGTTCTGAATCTCATATTCTCAGTAGGTACAAAACCATCCAGGAATATATTAATACCTAAAATCAACAATGTTCACAAATTTCAACTTTAGCTTCAGTCTGTATAACAGACACATACCTCTAGCTAGAAATTATTTAGGAAATCTGTATTTATAAAATTATTTATGGTAACCATAGTTATAATTTGAAGTTATATATATATATTTACCTTCCCGTACAGAAAAAGGCATAGTCACCACACCGTAAGCACCGGGCACACCATACAAGCAACAGATGAAATCTGACAAGTAGTCCAACACAGACAAGTCGTGCTCTACGACAATGATGAATCTGAAACATTTGTGCTATATATCAAGTGAATCCAGCTCAAAAATGTATCGCTTAATAGCATAAATAAATTTTCAGTATGGTCAATAGTTTATATCCTACAAGGAGTAAATCCTTTATATCAGCTTATAGCAGTATGCAACAGGCTGATATAATGGACATGGGCCTCCCCTGAGGGGTGATACTCATAACCGCAGGTGGGTTAGGGATGACATGACGTAAGCGGCCTGGGCTTTTAGCTGGGCCTAAGCAGGCCGCGCTATACTCCGATCTGGGTTTACTAGCCTTTTAGACGCCTTGCATTCCTTGGGGTCAGGGTAAGTATTCTTACTCCGTCAGACACAGAAAATTTATAAAATACAATGTTAAGAAGACATTGTAAAATATAATATTTTAAAAAAACAGACAAAGCTTGTATGTTTACTGTTCTTTAACAACTTACTTATCAGGGTGTATGAGGGAACGGATTGTGCGAGCGGCGTTGAGACGCTGCTTCACGTCTAAATACGAGGATGGCTCGTCGAACATGAATATGTCCCCGTTCTGTATGCACACCATCGCACACGCGAACCGCTGGAGCTCTCCACCAGACAACGCGGCGATTTCACGGTCGCGGATGTGAGATAGATCTACAAGAATCATACAGAGAAAGCAATGTGAATGAAAGATCATGAATGTATATTTTCATTGGATGTCAAAGTCAAAATCATTTATTTATATAGGATTTGCAATCACATAAAAAAATTATTATAGAAACGTGAAATTCCCGGTGAAATGTGGGAATGTTCTGCATTCCTCTGCCTACCTCTTCGGGGATTACAGGTGTGCAGTTATGTTAGTTAGTACCGAGCGTACAACTGAGAAGAACTAACAAGAAACTCAGTGGGGTTGTCATTTTTAGTGCTTGATTAACAAAATTATAATTTAAATTCTTAGAACTACAGAAACTCATTTCCAAACATCTATGTCTTGCATGTAATCTGCAATTGAAGTAATAGGCTTTTTGACATAAACGAGGCCTAACTAATTTCTTGAATTTAATAAGTATACCCTTAGAGAGTGGTTCATGTTATTTATTAATCAATGACTTGAAAATCTTTCAACACACAAATTGGTCCTTAAATCCAGACCTTAGCTTTAGGGTATTAGACAAGAATGAACTAACAAGAGCTACCAGTACCTGTAACTGTTAATGAAATGTGACTCCTTATTGTAACAAATAAAACTATATATCATAAAATCATTTTTACTTATATTTAACTTAAATCTTGTCTAGTTTACAAAGGTATAATATGAATGAAATATGTCAAAAACTCACCGAGCATAGCACATATTTCTTTCTGATTATTCCTTTCATCTTTTTTGTCCAATAATTGTCCTACAGTTCCTTTCACAGCCTTGGGGATTTGGTCTACATACTGTGGTTTTATTAGAGCTTTGAGATCATCTTCCAAGATCTTCGTGAAGTAATTCTGGAGTTCCGAACCACGGAAATGTGACAAGATTTCTTGCCAGTCAGGGGGATCCTTTATTAAAAAAAATATATATATTAGTATATTTTTTTATATAATAATATATAGCCATGAAATTTGTCAAGATTTGGTTCCTTAAAAATATAGCTTTTATGTTAAGCATTTTTCAATAGTAGTTTTCAATAGTCATGTGAAATATGTTTGTTTGTTTGACTTTTCATTAACATATTTTTGCTACATCATGTAATATAATTAGATACAATAATAAAAATTTTAATGCATAAAAAACATGTTACATTTAATAAAAAATAAATTTAATGAAATCAGTATAGATAACTATATATATAATTTATTGTTTTAGAATGGAATGTGAAAGATCATGTATAAAAATATTTTATACAAAAATAATGTATTGTATTAACCACTTGAAAAATAGAATAACATACAATTTTGAGTTGAAAACAATGTTACATTTATGTAAGACAGTAAAATAGCTACTAAACCAACAGAGGATGTCAAATAAATAACTGCCTAGAGATAATTTTTCCAAGAAATGTATAAAGTGAACAGTTTAACATTAAATATGTCAATGGCATTATCATTATTGATATTGTGATAGTCAATGTTAGCAAATATTAATCAACAATAGTGTGTGTGTGTGCAATAAAATATATTGAATTCATAACAGAATAAATAAATAATTATAATCTATGGTGTCTAAATTTATTCTCTCTTCTTTATTATTAATATGCAGATAAAAGTAAAAATATAAGGTGTATATAACAGTTGTTAATGACACAATTTTAAAACTCACAATTTTTACATATGTATGAAGCATATTATATTCAATCATTATATCACATTTGTATTTCCCAGAAGGGATAGACAGAGGGGTCCAATACACTCCCACAATTGACCAGTTATGTTTATGTCCTATCATGGAATAAGTGGTGAGTCTACAGCCATACAACTAGTTCAGACACAAATTCAGACTCTAAGCTACCACTGCAATTTTCAAGTTAATAAAAGCCAACTTTGCCTGACCCGGAAATCGAACCTCTCAACAGTCACTCAACCCATGAGATAGTCCATATTATATTCTAACTATGTAAGTAAGCTTTTGTTACCATGAAAATTTTAAGATATTTTGTAGTTGATAATGAAAGGTTTAAAACTCACTGAGTATCTTCCCAAATTGGGCTTCTGTTTCCCTGCGAGGATCTTGAGGGCAGTTGACTTTCCGATACCGTTCTGCCCTACCAGTCCTAGCACTTCGCCAGGCCGCGGTATTGGCAGCCTATGGAGCTTGAACGAGTTTTTGGAATACCGATGAGTGGTTTGTTTCTCCAAGTTGGACGGGATATTGATGATGGTAATAGCATCAAAAGGGCATTTCTGAAAATATTATTATTTCCCTTTACATTGATATTCGATTATTTGGTATGCTAATATTAGGTTCCTAGATTAAGGTTGTAAATCATATAGATAGCAAGCTTGTAATTCATATTTTTTTAGTTCACGAGAAACAATGTAAATCAATCCTTTTCTTACACTACTGTTGCTTTGTAAATCACAAGTTTGATATTGACATACGTTTAAGTTAACAGTTTTTTTTTTGGTAAATTTCGACTCACCTTGACACATATACCACATCCGATGCAAAGCTCTTCAGATATGGTGGCTATCTTGTCATTAGGCGTCACCTCGATACACAGTTTGCCCATACGCACCACTGGGCAGCTCTTCTTGCACTCCTGCCTACATCTTTTTGGCTTACATCGGTCAGCATTCACGATAGCAATACGTGTAAGTTTGTCAGTCTCTTCAAAATTTTTTCTACGAGACATAACTGCTAACATAAAAGAAACATACTCTTGAATTCCATATTAGAACAAATTAATTAAAAATTAATTCACTTTCTTTCGATATGTGGCACCAGTATTCAAATTTACTTGCGTATAACCTCAACAAATCATATGGTACTGACAAACGGTGAATAGAAGATTTATATTTGAGTGATGATTTCATGTAATGATTTTACGCACATTATTAATATAATTTACAATCATAAAATATGAAATACCTGATAAAAGAAGCGAACGTTGGCTAAATTGTGCCTACGTTCGCGTGTCCTTTTATCACGAAATGTCAAAAGGAATGAAGATTAGTGTAGCAACTCTGAGATGAAATATGCCAAATAATAGCTTTACGTTTAAAAATTGAAGCTTTTTTAAGAAGATTTGTTATTTATACAAAATAATTCTTAAATTTTATTTTATCACATAAATGTATATTTTTGAAACGATAAAACCATGCATTGTTAAAAATAAACAACATATTTGTAAAATTTTTACTAAGTTACGATATGTCACCACGACATTTTAACCTAACCAAACTTTCAATGCGGCAAAATGTATACAATGCAGTATTTGAGTTAGGAACTTTATTACACTACCAATATACTTAATTAATTCTTATCAGTGCGAACTAGGTAAGTGAAATATTGTACAATGTAACTTATGTTTTTTATCGTTAGCTAATATTATAATCAAAGTAATATTTAGTAAATTATTTTGCACGTTTGTATACAATAAAAGCTTAGATTACGTTCAAATTCGTATACGCAAAGATTATAGTGACATTTTCTAAATCGAATCGTTATTTAATATTACCACATTTTTGTGTTATGTAAATTAAAATATGGTACCTTCTAGGCTTTAACTTACATAAGAACTTTTAACTTTTTAAAGAAAAAGAGGCGCAGTGTCGATAAATATATTATTACTAGGAATTAAATTAATCATGGTAATTTTTAATTTACATGTTCTTTTCTGATATATACTACACTCTTTTGTTTACCTCTTCGGAGATTACAGGCGTGCTATTACGTGTTTTTTAAATTCCTATGCAAATTGTATTAATAAAAAGTTATAACATATGTAGGTCATAATAATTATTGACTTTTAATAAAACATGTGTTTTACATAAATAGGTATTTCTTTTAATTCAGATATGTTGGAAGTTTGCATTGACAGTCTGGAGTCAGCAGTCAATGCAATACATGGTGGTGCTGACGAATTGGAAGTATGTAGTTCTCTTCCTGAGGGTGGCCTTACTCCATCACCAGGACTGGTCAAAGAGGTTTTGAATTTGGTGAGTATAAAAATTAATTCATTTGGAGTTTTTAAATTTCAATAGTGTTCATGTTTAAAATGTATTTTGATTTTTTGTGCATGTGAAATGTTATTTTTTGCGACTCTCATTGGTCAAATGGTCAGTGTTGCCATCTACTTAGGAGATGTGTTTAATTAAACACTGGTAGTGAAATAAAGTGTGTTCTAAATTCTCTAAGTTCTAAATATCATCATGAATAAATATTGTGTCTAGGTGTAAAATAATTAATAATAATGCTATTTTGTACATCTTCACATGTGGCCTTCTGAGGAGACCATCTCCATTACACCAGATAACAGATAAGCTACATAATATACATATAAATATATAGATATATAGATATTTTTTACACTCAGATAAATGACAAATACTTGTGCTCATCACATAGATATTTTTCTGTGTAAAAATCAAACCCACATATTAATCAGGTTCAGTAACCACTGCATCAGTAGGTCACTTAATTAACTGTATAACACATTTTTATGCATAATTTTTATGTCCCAAATAATTTTGTATGCACAATTACAGATGTTACATAACTACACAAATAGTTAAGATTTGTAACAGCTGTATTCCCACATCTGGATATCAAGACTTTTAGTGTAGAAGTGGATAAAGTATTTTGCTCTTAATTGTGCTTAATATATTATAAACAATTACTGTTAATTCTTCTTCGACGAGTTGATGGCTGATTGTGAGTGATCAGCCATAGTGGTGAAAGGATTAGTTGCAATGTCCAGGGTGCACCGGGCAGTATATGTTGATGTTCATTTAGACATAGTCACCGCTTGGGGAGGCTTCTTTCATGC
This sequence comes from Mysoria sejanus stolli, assembly GCA_018245835.1. Lineage (NCBI taxonomy): Eukaryota > Metazoa > Arthropoda > Insecta > Lepidoptera > Hesperiidae > Mysarbia > Mysarbia sejanus. The sequence goes on along the minus strand of DWEJ01003725.1, from coordinate 3,765 downwards.
ACGCCAATAAGTTTGACTTTGATAAAAACAAATGTTTGAGAGTTTCACTGGTCATGTGAGTGCAAGAGTTGTTAGTGATCAGTTGTTTTTTGGAGGATAGGAAGAGCACTTTTACATTTCAAGAGTTATGTTAATATCCTAGTATGGAATAGAGGGTGAGCTTTTTGTCATACACTGGGCACAAATCCAGATTTGAGCCAGTACTACAAAATACTAGACTGCCTCGTTGGTCGTGTTGGTTGTAGGTGCGACTGCCGATCGACAGGTCCCTGGTTCGATTCCTGGGTTGAACAATACAAAATTTTCTAATTTAGATTTTCTAGTAGTGGTTCAGAGTCTGGATATGTGCCTGATGCATGGCAATAGGCTCACCACCTATTCCATAGTGGGACATAAATGAAACCGGTGAAATGTGGGAATGTTCTGCATCCCTCTGCCTACCCCTTCGGGGATTACAGGCGTGAAGTTACGTACGTTACTCATAGTTATAAGTGCAAAATTCTAAGTAAGAAAATTCTAATTGTACAAGACCTGGTAATTGAACCCAGGACCACTTGACCAGCAGTTGTGCTTGCAATCATATGACCACTGAGGCAGAAAAATTTTATAATGTTTTTCATTGACCTCGGTGGTGATGGTGTTGTATTATCTTTACAGGTAAACAATGTAAGCAGCAAAAAAAATATGTATAAAACATGCTCTAATTGCAGCTGCCCTAATATAGTGAAGGTAATGTATTATGTGTTTGTTTGTTTTTGTGAGTTTAATTTTAATTTCAATGTTAAGTTGTATAAGTTTTCAATTGCTGGCGGTAAGAATTATTTGCCTCTTTCTTTGTGTTGAGTTAATGTGCAATAAATGGTGCTGTATTTCAATTTCAAATATTTTCTTTCATACACCAATTCAATCCAGATGCCTCGCGTGAATAAAGAACGTGCTGTTCAGTTTTTTTCGTATGATGTTAAGCAGTGCGTAATTCGCCGGATCAAGTAGTTTTATATATAAACTATTAATATTTTAAATATAACTGAAACGAATTTTTAGTAAAATTCATTTTATTCATTCTGTGCTTCTTCCTGTTTTACAAATTCCTTCTTTCCTTATTGTGTAATAAAGATTCTTAAAGATTTATCAACACTTTTTTGTTTTATTGTCTTTTAATCATTGTAAAATTTAATAGTCTATATTTTTCAGAAAGTAAAAGTGAACGTTATGATAAGATGCCGAGGTGGGTCTGATTTTTGCTACTCTCAAGAGGAAATGGACACAATGTTATCAGACATAGATATTTATAAAGCGATGAACGTCGACAGATTCGTGTTTGGGGCCCTAACAGATAGTCAAGAATTACACGAAGAGTATTGTTCTAAAGTTATAGAGAAGACGCATCCAATACCAGTAACGTTCCACAGAGCTTTCGATTTGTGCAGGGATCCGGAAATAACTTTGGAAAAAATTGTTCTGTTTGGATTTAATAGGGTTTTAACTAGCGGTCAGCGGCCGAGGGTTGAAGATAATGAAGCTATACAACTCATCGAATCATTACTGCAATTGTACGGAGACAAAATAGACATAATGCCCGGTGCGGGTGTCAATATATGCAATGCAAAGATATTTATAGATTTGGGATGCACGATAATTCACAGTTCTTGTAAGAGCGTCAGGCAGTTGGTACGCGTTGAGAATGAACTCGGCATGGGGTCCAGTCAATTGTATCTAACGGATGAGAATGTTGTTAGGAATACAAAAGCAATTATACGATCCACTTGATGTCGTGTAGGGATACTACCTGCAATGCTTATTGTAGACAGAATATTCCAGAATTCTTCCAATTCTATGTAGCTAAGTGAAGATACCAATTAGCTATTCCTTTTAAAATTCCATCCGTAGATAAATTAGGATATTGACTTAATAGAATATTGAAAAATGTCTGTTTCTTCTAAAATAAGCTTTATTAAATTTCTAAATCATTTCACGTCAATTAATATCTATATTAGAAACGTCTTGTCTATATTTCTAGTAGGTATTTATCGCTTATTAGATAAGCAGTCCAAAGGATGATATTGTTGAGTAGTTTCATAAGTATAAACCTATTAATTTTAACATAGACGCACATATTAATTTATTACGCCAATTCTCTTATGATGGTATACTAAAGATGGAATGTGATGAAGCATTTAAGACTTATCTTTTTTCTTAGATTAAGCTAATGTAAAACAAAACTTAATAAATCTATTGACCACAGCTCCGTTTTCTGTTTATATTAAACCAGCGCAAGGTACCTTGACGTCGACAAATGTTACCTCTCATTAATCATGCTATATTGTCGGAGAAAATATGCGGGCTCATTTAATAAGGCTATTATAGCGACATAATGATATTGGGTCACCATCTAAACGACTTTTAATGTTATCGTTGGCCAGCTTCATTAAGAGTAATTATGCAAGATATTTGCAGATTAGAAAGATAGCTATTGGATGACGTAATTAGAAGGCGTCTTTTACAGCTGCAATTTTGAGTGGTTTTATTTTATCAAGAATCGCATATTTTTCGTTGCATGAAACTATAAGATAACACATGCTGAAACTAACAATACATGTTCTGTACTAGAGCCTGTAAAATTTTCTTTTTCAGGTAAACGTTTTTTTGATTACAATTCGTTTAACGTTTTATGTGATTGAATTATATTCGTTGAAGTCCTGGGGGGTTTTCTTATATTTTAACAGTAGAGACCAATATAATTAGGAACAAATTAATCAAGTTGCATAACTGATGTTTTTAGGGAAACCTCTTTGTATATTGTTATATTTTTAGAAATAAAAAAGCATAATCCATAAAATTTGACAAATGACTAAGTCCCTCGTGGAAATTTTTCGGACGTTTTTCAGAATAACTGAATTAGACTTCTAAAGATTATCTCAGTTTTTTCTTTTTTCAGAAAAAAGTCCGAAAAATTTCCACTAGGGTTACTATGAGGATGTCTGAAAATATAATGATAATTTAATTTATACGATAAAGAAGGTCCTGTAACATAAAAGCGTTACAATGGGAAACAATAGGGAAGAGCTTGTATACGTTTGTATTGGACGTCACGCCAATATTTCCTCGAAGGGGTAGGCAAAGGATTAGTACGATCCCAATATTTACCTGTTATATTATATATCTCAACATAAAATAGGCGGTAAGTCTATTGCCATACAAATGTCATAAATGTAGAATTCGTGATACTAGAGGATATTCTAAGTAAACTACAATTTTATTACAAATGAAACATTTTTTTTATTGCACGAGAATAATGACTGCAATAATTAGTTATATGTCAATTTACGTCAAACTGGAGCGTTTAAGTTGTTCGAGAACTTTTATAACCAAGAGTTAATTATGTTCTTCCGTCTGTTTGCTTTTGTAGTTAAAAATATCTTTTTCAAAAATTTGTTTATTCATAATAGAAGATTCTTGTGGAACAGTATGGAATTTGTCAGTTGGACGCCGTCGTTGAATGAATGATGGATGATAAATTGAATAGATTTTTCAAAGGAAGAAGCGAGTTTCGCTTTGTGCTTAGCATCAATCAGTCCTTGAGCTGTCATCAATCGTACATTTTGGTTTTGGAGATGTATAACTTGTGTAAATATATAAAATCTTTGGTAATATTGTATTAGTTGTGAACATTTTAATCTAATATAATTACTTACTATGCGTGTTGTGTTACTGAAATGATTGAAGAATAAAAGTAATACCTAATAATAAATTAAAGTTAGCGTA
>DWEJ01003724.1:0-10224 GCA_018245835.1 Mysoria sejanus stolli | reverse complement strand
AGTGTTCGACCCGGGAATCGAACCCAGGACCTCCCGATCTGCAGTCGCACTTGCAACCACACGACCAACGAGGCATACATTCTTTAACCTTACAAATAATTATTATGTTGACATGATGTAGTAAACACATCTAATATCATTGTCAATTTGTGTTGTGTATGCTCAAGTGAAGAAATGTATGAAATTATTTATTTACACTCTTATGGCATTAATTGCGAAGGAAAGAGTTAAGTGCAGTAGTGTCTAAAGAGATGTAATACCAATTATTATTAGTTTGGAAGTCTGAAATAAACAGTGTATGGTGAACACATCAAACACAGAGGCGCCCTCTCTATAAAGTCAGCCGGGCCATCAGTTGTCTAAGCCCATATCATATCCAGTGGGCTTTTAGATCCTTTTCGTTTGTGAAGGGAATATTGACATTTTATATAAAGTACTCGCTTACATATATATGAACACTCGCGTCTTTGTGTCTAAGAGGCATCGAGAGGCATACATAGTCATGAGGGATTTTTGAATGTTAAACAGGTGGCTGTGTCGACGGGTAAAAGAAAATGCGTACAACACGTTTCTTTTTTATATATATTTTTTGCGAAGAGTTTTCAATGACAAGCATGAAAAGTATGATTAACATATGAAGGCTTTTCTCTTTGAAGCACACGAACATCTTCGCGTGAAGAGCGAACAAACGATCAATGTAAAATCAATTTGGATGCAAACATTCTGTATTGCTATACTGTGTTGATAATACGAGTATATATACCTATGTTGTACTGTGTACTGTTTTGTGTTATTTTTAAACAAGATCAAAGCAATGAATTGAAACAAACTGAAACACAGTGAAAACATGCGTTGGTATCATCAATAACATGTTTTGAAAATGATCCCTCGTCTACCACCATTAATAAGCTTAATTTGGTACACAATCGGCTTAAGTACTGACGTGCCGCGAGAACACGTGTCAAAACTTGATTGTGCGTGATACTTGTTAAGGGTTAGGTTTCAATACTTACACTGAGCTAGCAAAGCTAGCTAGCTCTTATCGAAACCAAATGTTTCCATCAAAAGTCTGGTAAACATTATTCAAACGCTTATCGACTAAGATAAAATTTATTTACATATCAGCAAGCATCGACGAACTAAAAAAATATTTTTATCACACTATCGAAATCTGAAAATAACAAGTTGGATTTGTGTCTAAAATTATTTCTGATGTAAAACTTTTTAATAAACAACTATTCACAATAAACATGCCATGTTTCACATTTGGATTTGACAAAAAAATCATAGGTATCTGATTAACTGAGAATCCGATAAATTCAACATAATTATGTATATCAAAGTATTATTAATATTAAATCTAATATAGTACGATTCAGATATTAAATAAAGCTTATTATGATAACTGACAATTTGAGGCAGTTACGCCTCGACGGTTCCATCACAACCTCACGCTGTGAATAAGCATGAGCATTTACCTTAACAACCTCTCGAGCTACTTCCGGCGCAATAGGCGTTATTCCAATTAGAGCTTGCGGAGCGTACTTCGGCTTCCGATTGGTTCGATCTATTGGCTTGTTTATCGGGATTTCTCCTACCGAGCTGCAATCTACCTACATTCCTTGCATCTGCCTTTGTTATTCTTTCCAACACTTGCCAAAACTGTAGATAGAGTTTGACTGTATTTAAACTAGCGACCAATATTACAACTTCTATTATTTAAAAGTACACGATTGACAGAATTTTGTATAAAACAAGTTTCTAGTTTTGATAACAAAGGGATATCAATGGTTAAATCTATTGTTTGGCTATTTTGAATTCAGAAATAAATAATTTTATTGTAAATAAGGAATTAGTTGACCTTGTTATGAATCGTTTATAACACCATTTATTACCAGTTCATTGTTGATTTGTGGCCATGTAACTAAAATAAATAAATAAATAAAATGATTTTAATGTTCTATCAAGGGCAGATCTACATAATAAGAGATCAAGAAAATCTTATACAATATGAAGCTACTTTTCAATGACAGAAACGTTACATATTCGCATTATATCATAAAGTAATCTTAGATTAAACTGACAACTGTTTTGTATTACATAAGTTTCAATAAAATTTCAATAGCACATGTACGCTGTTGTAGAAGAAATATTTATAAGTATACCATTTGTAAGCATTAATAACTGGCATCAGCAGATATATCAGTATATTTCAACTGTAAAAATCAGATTTATAGGGGTTTTATTGAATCTTCTGGCATGCGGCCATTTGGTAAGTATAAATCAAAATGTGGTTTTTGGGTCGAGTTGAAACGCTGAGAACAATGTATTCTTAAAAGATATTGAAAATAGCAAAGTTACACTTAATGTTAAAAAAAAACACTGGACAATATGCAGAAAAAACTTTAAGTACATTATATCATTTGTATAAATATCGGTAACAATAAAATTCAATACTTTTTACATAGCATTATTGAAAACGTTAACATGTACATATGTGAGTGTATGAATTAAAACACGTTTTAACCTTCAATATAATCTCCCTCGCAGATAATTATCGAATAATATTTCAGGATTAAGGAAGCTTCCAGACTGTTTTGTGTTCGATACGACAAACTCATTACTAAACTATTAATTACTCGTTACGATAAACTAACAAGTTTTGTTCTCATAATGTTAACAGTACGTTCATTTAACTAAATTATTTGATAGCCCACCGATATTACGAATTTAAAATGCTATTTATTCATCAGAGTACAAAGTCGTCTTAAGAGATATAAATTATATTGTTCTACATATTCCATAAGGCTGTGTGATGATTTAAGCATTTTACATATTCGGGTTTCAGGGTTTACGACAGCCACTTCTTGCTTGTAATTTTTTGATAAAACTATTGCAAAATACTGTTGAAACTGTACAAAGTACTGTTGAAACAGTGTGTAATTAGTGAATGTAACCGTCTTTCAAAAATGCTTTGGGCACATTCGAACGAGTCGCCGAAACCGCTAATGCGACGTTGCCACTCCGTTTCGTTCGCCAGTTGATAACAAGTTATGCACGGACTAATGCGGCAGTCGTGACAATGTCACTTGCGATCAATGGGCCCACTGAAATCGTGGGTCCGCGTTGTTTCGGCATTTGTTACCTTGTGAATGGTGCTTTACAGGTTTGGAAACTTCTTCAGTTTGTTCTCGCCTTATGAAACAATGGCGGTACGTTCGTTGGGTGTAGGGATGGATTTTTGTTGTTTTCTTGAAGGTAATCAGATGATATTTTATAAAATCATAAAAACGTAACTTCACGCTTGTAATCCCCGAGAGGGTAGGCAGAGGAATGCAGATTCACCGGTCACGTTTAAGTCCCACTATGGAATAGGTGGTGAGCCACGATTCACCGGTCACGTTTAAGTCCCACTATGGAATAGGTGGTGAGCCTATTGTCATGCATCGGGCACACTTCCAGACTCCGAACCACTACTAGAAATTCTAAGTCAGAAAATTTTTGTAGTGCTCGACCCGGAGATCGAACCCGGGACCTCCAGATCGGCAGTCGCACCCGCACGACCAACGAGGCAGTCATATACCTATATAAAAACCTAAAATCCACATTTTAGCTTCTTCTATAAACAATTTTTATTAGGTTTTAATTCATTCTCGATAGTCGATCGAGATTTTTTAAGAACAAATCGGTACAGGTATTATTAAATTTTACTTACTACAATTTCTAACATTTCTTACAGAGGTTTGCAGTTTAGATTTTTGCCTAGATTATGATAATCTTATCATCTCAATATTCCATGATAGGAAATAAACGTAACTGCTATAACGCTGAACACTCTTCAGGAGGTAGGCCTCCTCGAGAACTACAAGCATGGTATTTATTTTTACATTTTTCAATACTTTACATATTTTTGTACATTAATATTATTATGAAACAAACCTTACGTTGTTTGTACAATAATATGTTGTCTAATATGTTAGCCTTACAGATCACACATGGCTCATCTATATTCATTACTCTTAAAATTGTGTATTTATACTTCGGTATATAATACTTACATTAACTCGATGTTAATATTCAAACGTAATATGTAGACAATAACGTCTAAAACTAAACGGCAGCCGTACCCGTTAAGCTTTACACACGATGCATAACGAACGAAACAATCTCGCCCGTACACAGTAAGTAATATCCGTACCGATTAGTGCTACGATTCTTGAGTACTACGGCGTAGAGGATTCACGTTTATCGCTACGACGCTACGCCTATATTGTTTTCTAACGATCCGCTTTTATGTTTCGACTTAACTGCTAGGAGATATTTGCTAAAAATATATAACATTCAATACGTGTTTATGTTAAATATGTTGACAAATCATTGTATAAAATGTTTTATCAATCCAATTTTTAAAAAATGTTACAAATTTAGTAAATTTACTTAGTATATGGAAAAAGTAGCTTTTACTTAAACCTTACCAAGACGATCACGAGTTTCGTGCACATGCAAAGTACTTGGTTCTCGGATGGACTGTTAAATATTTTAATAGAACAAAAAATGCTACAACGTATAGAGCTCGATTCTCTTTCACTTATAACGATTATAAATATCCCAAAAAAGGAAATATATTAAGACAAAGGACAAAGGAAATATATCAACGTTATTAATGCGACTAAAGTAGCAAAAAACTTATTAGTTATGTTAGTTTAACGGTTTATTTTAGAAGTATTTCGCGGTAGGATTTTGTCACTATTTAGGTTCTGTCATACAAGCGCTAGCTGTAAAACAAAAAATAATAATCGGCGGCTATTCAAAATTCACTTAACTTTATTTTATTTCTTTAAAAATAGGAATTATATTTTTAGGTACTATTACACTCAGTATAATGTTCACTGTCCTAAACGCCAATAAATATAATATACGCTACGATGTAGCCCAAATTGCTACGCATCTCGTAGGCCCTCTACACTCACAGTAAAGTCCCTTGGTTAATTGCTAAGGCCTTTACCAGCCGTAAAGGCATTTATAATAGAAGCTCGATAGCAATACAATCATTACCATAACGTGTTTTTATATATCTGAAAATTTTGTATTATACGTATTCTGTTAAAACTAAAGAAAAAAATTTTGGATAGTGAAAAATAAAAACTTTTTAGGCTGGTTAATATATAAAATTAGGAAAGAATGGCAATAAAACAACTTTACATCACCATTAATTATTGTTAAACTGTTAATGTACCAGTATACAAAAGAAGTTTTCAAGCACTTTTGAAATGGGTTTTGAATGTTAAAAAAGTGTAAATTTATAAATGCAAAATTTCAGGTGTCTTATAATAAATATTAAAATGTACTTTAAATAATGTCATTAATGAATTAACCACGTATGAATTATATGAAAGGTACTGTAAACTTGAAGTAACTTACCGATGATCACTATAAAACATTACACGCCACATTACACATGGTCCTCAAGAGCGATCAGAAATCTTAAAGCACGCAACAATAAGTTATCTCACTTTCACTTCCTTAGATCCATCCATCACATTTAGCCGAATTTATTTCTAAAAACAATACAGTCATTTCGCGCGTACCACACACGAGTCGAGTGTCATAAGCCAACGCGCATGCCGACGCGTCCGTTCCCAAGCACGGTCAGCACCTAACTGCCGTGGAGTGGTAGAAATGCCGCGTCCAACCCCCCACCTTCCTCCCTCGAGTTTCTATCGTTACGTAATTATAGCTATGCTTGCTAGCTCTTTAGACACTATATCTTATATCAGTTTGATGAACAATTAATACTCTTTCTAGTCCATAATTTTATAACAATGTTACTTATATCTGTTATACTAATTTTATTTTTTAATTTACTTTTTATATAATTTCACTATAACAAATTGGTAGAAATTAAAATTTTAATCTTAAAAAGGTAGCAATTTGAAAAAGTATTTACGAAATCAGTTTCTTCTGTAATCGAACACAGGAATTAATAATCATAAAATATGCATACAGTTCATGCAACAAGCTATTTGTAGAGCCGGCCTCGATATTTTCAATCCACATAATTGTCCCTGGAATTACGGGAAAAATATTTCACGTGAGCGTTTGACGCGCATGCGCCCCGGAGCCGCGCCCTGCCCCGGGCCGTCTTGGCCCTATTTGATATTTTAAACTTTCACGGATAAATCAAGGAAGGCTTCAAAGCTAGAACTTTCAGAAATATCAATCAGGCGTCGTTTAATTCCTACAATTGTTTTATGTTACAAACAAGATAAATCTAAAACATCAAACAAACTTTCAAATCTACAGTGTTATTAATAAAAACTAATTTTTGGTAAATTTGCAAGTATATTTTTACTACAGGTATATTTTTACTTTACCAGAACTGAACTTTATTTCCTCTTGTTCTTATATTATTATTTATAAAATAAAACCTTAGAAACGAAACACGGTAGATAGTTCTATCGTAGTACTTTGTGAACCTGCAAGTTTACTGTTATAGTACTTTACGACAAATACCGAAATATCTGCATTGGAATTTATAAGGTGAATATCATCAGACAACCTACAAAAATGTGAAAAAAAACGAGATTTCTGAATAGTTCACGAATAGCTAGATATTTATTTAAATGCAGCAACCTCAAAATAACGATCCGATTTCACGCAAACGCATTTCCAGGTCTTAATTTTAGCATTTCGTTTTAAATTTCGAATACTACTTGTCCTCAATATATTTTAGGGAATCCAAAAAAAAATATGCATAAAACTTACTGGAATATTTTCTAAATCTAAAATCACAATATCTTAAATTGTAGAGATCTGACGTATACGACGGGTTTTTATACATATCTGAGATTATTACTTATAACATTAACCATGTCATAACCGAAACCCAGAATAATTATATATTTTCATAAATAAATCACATTAAAGCATATCTCGTTAGCTTATTATAAATTTGCCTCTACAAATCTGTACATCAACAAATACTCAACCCCAATAGATCTCGTGTCGATAACAGATGTAGAGTACAGCTTTCCGACTCATCTGTCAATACACGTTGGCTGTAAAGATCACAGCCGGGTGCGAACAACACTGTCTATTTTGTTTTTATAAATATCTTTCTATAAATAATACAGCACATTTTTATTAAGAGTAATGGAAAATTCTTTTCAGAAATTATTCGTATTAAATACGATAACACTTTTGAAGTAAAATGATATTCGTGAAAGAATAACAAAGATATAATTGACCTAAACAGGACTTTAGAAATTATACTAGTATAATGAGTCAGACGGATTAGTGTGAGATGTTAATTAAAACTATTGTTAACTCTATTAATCAATCACAATAGTCTAGGAATATAACTTTCAAATTAATAGAATGTATTATTATAAATAATAGGATTATAACTTTATAAAAATTATAATTGATTTTAACTGAACCAATGTATACTATATTGGTTTAGCTAAAACAAATTAAGATGATTTATTGTGCATCCTATTCAAAGGCTTATTCATTACAAACTCCTGGGAACAGATTATCGCCGGCAGTGTACACGTGTAACTGCCACAACAGCCTGCGGGAAAGATAGAGACTCAAATTATTCTAGCGACATTCGCTTTCCAGTAAAAGCGTGTGTAGCATTGGTATCGCCCCGGGCAAAGACTTATTTGACATTTACTACTTAAACATCAAAGTAAAGACGGTAACTTGGCCTCCACAGATTTTTTTATATTGAATATAGTATTTTATAACCACTTTAAAGACATAGCTTGTACCTGTTATCTCAGCAGTTATTATTAGACATTTTGTTGAGTGGCTTCAGAATTCCCACAAACGGGTCTTTTAGTAATTTGAGACTCAAGAAAATCAAACGTAATCACAGTACATGTTATATGTACGTAGAGACTTATAATATTTTTTTCGAACAAATAGTTTATCTTACAAGTTATGTAATCACAACTTGATATCGATTTGTTACTCTACGTTTGCTATATCCCTAAAAGTTAAAGCCTCTAGCAGTTTTAATTTACTAATCTTACATAAAAAAAAAACAAATATTTTATTCAGTACAACATGAAATGTGAGACACACAAAAACTGTCAGATATCTCAAAAATATAATTGAGGTTTACACGTAACAAAATGTTATTATGAATGTCACGTTTTACAATTTTTTCGTGTTTAATTAAACGTGATGATGATAAAAATAATAGGTTTTCAAATGAAGGAATGAAATTTTTATCAGATGAATTCTAATTTCAGCCGCTGTAAAACATAAGAGTATTGCATTCCAGTTCCTTTCCATCTTTATTTAAATACTCTCCAGAGGGAAAGTTGAGGGTAAATGTGACTTTTTATTATGAAAATTAATGAATTGATAAACACTGGAGTCGATCATAAGCTATTCATAATATTTGTGACAATTTCTATACTTATAAGCAATTACGGAGGTTTTATGTCATATATTTTACACAGGTTTAGACACAAGGATTCAGACTTTACAGAAAAATAATATTTAAAATGACTTGTCCGACTTTTTTTTTGTGTATCAGGGTACATTTGATTGAGTTCCATCCAATGGGTATCAAATATCAATCGTTAGATAGACCTCACATGCTTAGAAGAAGCCGTCTAGAGCGGACCAATATGCATGTCCAAGAAAAAGTCGTGTAAATACATATATACTATACTTTATAAAAGAGACGAAATATACCTACGAGCAGATACCATTAAGCTAAGAATAGAACCCTGATGTTGATTTTTAAAATTAAAAGTCATTCATGAATGTTATGAATTACACACGTGTATAAAGATATACATGATTTACTCTCCGCCATGATTCCACTCTCTCCACTCTAGTCCACTCCACTTACATGATACCCACAGTATTTCTCACATTGCTTCTTCCATAATAAAAACATAATCACAATTATAACGCCTTTCAATAACTAGACTCATTTTAAAAATACTAAAATTCCCCCTTGTCCGTTTCTGTAGATAAGAAATTCATCGATCACTTTGGCAAATATTTGACTGTTGGATTGTTTAAAATGTCGCCGGGGAGAAATTTACTCGGGAAATTACGTCTACAAATAACCTGATCTGATTACGGGGGCCCGATAATATTATACGGAATTGAGTTCTTCGCATTTTCGAATTGTCCGAGGTACTGAACCTGTGTCTTATGATTTTAAGGTCTATAAAGATGAAATGTCTGGATTCTGTACTTTTAACAGTCGAAAATTGTTTTTATTCAAAATTATATAAAACTAACCGTGGCCGAATTTACTAGATAAAAATTACAATATATTTATGGATTACATATACTGCAAAATATATAGTTTTTCCGTCACAAGTACAATTTTCAAAGTATGATCAATTACTGGCTAATTGGCTAGTTATTACCAGCCTTAATAATATTTTATTATGTTTGCCTCGTATGTGTTCAAAGAGAATTATGAGCGTACAAAACACATCACCGTTGAAGACTGCCTCGTTGGTCGTTGGTTGCAGGTCGTTGGTTGCAGGTACGGCTGCCCACGGGGATGTCCTGGGCTTAAATCCCGGGTCGATAATTTAGGTTTTCTAATAGTGACGACTGGGGAAGTGTCCATGGTATACAGCCATAGGCTCATCAACAGTTCCATAGCGGGAGGTGAACGTACCTGATAAAATGTGGCAATTTACTATATTTTTCTGCCTACCTCTTTGTGGATTGAAGGCGTCATGTTACGTATTTTTACGTTTTATTTTTGCCAAGTAGAAATTCGTAAAACTCCCCATATGTTATCATATTTATGTACTTGTTAGCTGGTCTTGACATATACTCGTATACACAATAAAAAATTCAAATTCCAGACACAATAACGTTGCCCACAATCCATAACCAAACGCCATTCATATTGAACACCGTCGCCTCACTCGTACTATCACCACGTCATCGGAACCAAAAAGCCACTCAGCAACAAGATAGAGTCAAGTGAACACAATTAATCAATCCCACGATACAAAATCGTGTGAAATATACCCCTATGCACCCTCTTAACCTACTTACTGACATGTCTCACATAAAGGGAATATTTTCATTTTGCTGTTAAGCTCAATCATTATTTAATGAAAACCGATTGACTGTCTCATTGGTCGTGTTGATTGCAAGCCCGGCTGCCGATCGAAACGTCCTGGGTTCAAATCCCGAGTCGGGCATATTGGATATTTCTAAGATTTT
>DWEJ01003723.1:0-10224 GCA_018245835.1 Mysoria sejanus stolli | reverse complement strand
GTACTTACATTATTCATTACCGACCTTTCTGACCTTTATACACCCCTCCTGTTGGGTTTTATTTCTTCTGCCTGAAGGTTGCCTGCTGTCCATATATGTCATTGTATACTGGTGTGCAAATAAATAAATAGTCTTAAACTATGTGCTTTTTGTAAAAAAGAAGAATGTTTTACATAAACAAAATACCTGTTTTTTTATTATTGATGACTCTGTAACAGCGTGTAATAGCTTAATTATTGAGACTAGCTTTCCACTCTGACAATTTGGGACACCAGATGTGGCGTGGGGCTATAACTTTACGAAGTTACATACATTTTCAATATGTATAAGTACACGCTATGAGGTAGAAGGAAACCACCGTGAGGAAACTTCACGCCTCAACATTCTATTTGCTTTATAAGGAACGTGAAATCTTTCTAGTAGCACAAGACAGCGTGGCGGACTACGCCCTCATGCCTTTCTGAGCGGCGACTGGTGGTCAGCCCTGCGATGATGGACCGCCTTAATAATATCTATCATATATTTCAGTGTCTAAATTGTTATTGTGACTTTATCTTATCCTATTTGCACACTATTAAATGTTGTACATAAATTTGATAATTTGTAAGGTTAATAAACAAATTAACCATTTTTGGCGTGTATTTTCTAAAAGATCTGAAAGTCTAGTATACTGTCATCAAATTCTGTCGATGTCCTTGGAGACCGAGTCGGCAAACTTCGCGTCAGTTTACGTACCAACAATACGAACACTAATTAACCTTCTCTTGAAAGGGAATGATCTCTTTAATGAACCAGCGAGACCGACAGATGTTTGACATAATCTCACTGATATCAGCTCAATTCGTTCTGCACTCGATTGTTAATCATGCAAATAAAAATTCATCGAAATCAAACAATCAATACGCCAGATGTTTTTTTCAAATGCCAGGTGCGGCTATAATCTATTCGTTGCATTGTATGCATTTTCAGTTGCATAGATTGTGGGTGCACTGAACTCGGGTCACCGACCTACCACAAGGATCTTGCGACCTACATCCAACTGCCTTACGATGTGAAACCGATTCTTTTGGTAAGGGCATAGGGTCGAAAATCATGTGTGATGAGAATGTTGATATTAATATTGTTTAGATCACGCTAGATAGAGAACGCTAGAACAAATTGCGATTTTGTTTATGAAAATGTTTTATTCGATAACCGCTCCGATACTCGTGAATTGGAAATGTAATGAGACTTTTACTAAACCGCTTCACAAATTATTTAAAAACCTTTACCTACTTACTTTACTTAACCTCATGTGGTTACGATTTCACATAGAAATATATGTATCTACACATGTCTATTTATGTATCTGTCAAATCCTGGTTATCAAAACATTAAGTAGTTATTATTAAGGAGGAGAGGCCGCCGAGTACCAAATACGTCTCCCCGCACAGATCTGTCAGCTTCTTCGGCACTCATCAGTCTGTTTATACACGTTCGCCTACTTCAGATACTCCTGACTCCAGCAGCATTGTTTCAAGAGGTTGTGAACTTACTGGTTTATGACCCAATAAATTATCTGAGATATACTCCTATTGTTGAAACTAGAAATAATAAATCGGAAAGCTTGCTTGACGATAATAAAGTTGTAATTAACATTCAAATACGTTTTAATTTAAAAAACGTTCTACAAAACAGATCCAAGATGATGATTAGACGAATAATGAAATTTCAATGAAAGACAATAAATATATACATATCTACTTGAATAGCGCTAAATATTGTGAAAATAGGGTATTTTTCCCCGGCCCTTTCTGTAGTTCCCCTGCTGGACATGGGGCTCCTCCCAGGATGAGCAGGTAGCAGACTTCACACACCCTAGAGAACATGGTTTGCTCACGATATTTTCGTTCATCGTTATGGCAAGTGGTATTTAATCTTAAAACGCACAATGGTAAAGAAGTGCGCGCGAGGATTTGAATTCAGGCTCCCGAAATAAGAGGTTGAATTTCAAATCACTAGGCAATCACCGCTTCCATACGCTTTACAGATAATTTCATATAAGTTTTCCTACAGAACAGGTATTTAAGTTTTGAAAAACAAGTGGTATAGAAAAGTTTTGAAGAACATTCGTGGTTGATCCTGGGTTGACCATTTAAATTAATATATCTGGGATTCAAATCAGGAACAACGCGACGTACTGAAATTAATTCTAAACTTCTTTCGTTTGAATAAACTTATGTTCCAAAAGGTTCAGCATATCTGACAAATAACCGTGATATCGGTATAAATAGATAGGAATAAGTCGATAAAATATTCAGTTATTGTACATTATGCAGTGCACCTGCGCACTCCGCCATGGAGCTGACGTCTACCAGCCGCCTAGAGGTCACGAGGCAGTTTCCACGCAAACAATTTTTTGTTCCAACATGGACGTCATATTTGGCCAGCGTAGCGCAAATGGAATATTAAATCATTTGAATAAGTTCAGACGCGGTCAGCTACCTGGCTCCAGAAAGTTCGAAGCATCTTAGGGTAAACTGTTGTAGTTATTATCAAAAAGCCTCTCTATTCACCGATTATTGGACGCGTGTATCTTCTAACTAAGAGAAGGGATAGAGGGAAGCCTCTGCTGTGTCGCTCTGGCCAAGTGTGGTTTGGCAAAATCTGTACAGTTCTTTATGGAATTTTTTTTACATGCACCTACATAAACATCTCATATATGTATCTTTTAAGAGTAAAGATAAGTATTATTTTACTTTTGTAATCGTTAGTACTAATGAGTACTAACTTATAATGATAAGGCCTCGATAAGGTCTTTCTGTCCACCAATGATAATTATGCCTGGGTTGAGGATGATTGTAACGATATAAAAGGCTTATTAATTATCGCGAGAGATCATAGTGCTAGCTTCCCATATTATCGATTAAGTCCAGACCGAGACAGCGCAGACCGCAATTTGCTCATCGGCCAGTGAGATTGCGGTGTGACATAATGCGACACGGGAACGTCGCCTGCGTTGCCTAGTGTATTAAATTACGTATAATCGCATCATTAAAATTGTATCATAACATTAATTTCAATTATATATTATAATGTTAATGAAAGAACCAACAGATACATAATGCGAATGTTGCGAACGCAGGTGCCGAGGGAGATCAAGAGCGTTGTAGCAACATCTAGTTATACCTATGTGTACGCATTTAGAGCTGTACATGTGAATATAATTTATCAGCTATCTGGTTACCATAGCAGCGGCTCTGACCCGGTGTAACATTACACGAGCATGTGTGAGGCATGACAGATTATGTACCAGCGACCAGTGCTCGTCGGTCCTGGACTTACAGATAGGACCGGACCTATTGCATCCTAAGCGTGATGATCCTCTTATGCCGGTATGCCGATGACTTTGGTTCTCTGTGCAATAGTATCATTTGTCAGCGACATCACAATTTTTTGACTAACTCGCCTCCTTGGTCGTGTTCGTGGGTTATAGGCGTGACGTTACGTGTCTGTCAGAGAAAGCGCGCTCGCTAGCTCGCGTTGAAGTCCCGAGACGACCGTATCGTATTTGTAACAACGTCTGCGCTACTACATTCCGTACCGCGCTGATAGCCGCCAATAAATACATTTAAGATAGAGGCTCATGCTATTATTATGTTACAGTTGTAAATGCATTACTGCAGGGCCGCAGTCCAACGCGTCCGACACCAGTGCGAAGCTATATTAATTGGTAGATCGAGGTATTAATTGGCAAATATCGATTTAATTAATTATCGATATTTTCCTAACGTAACGTAATGTACCATCACGCTAGTGACAAGGTAGGCAGAGAAATGTAGTACACTAATACACTTGAACGTTTCATCAGTACGCTTACATGCCACTGGTGGTGGTGGTGGTGGTGAGCTTATTGCGGTATTGAGCCATGCCCCGGGCATATTCCCAGATTCCGAGTCACTATTGGATAAAAAAATCCAGTACTGACCTACCGGGGATTTGAATCCAGAACCTCATGAGAGGCAGTCGCGCTTGCTACCGAAACGAACAGTGTGTATTTATGTCACTTTGAACTTTGTTAATGGCAGCTTGCTTGCACTAGTGAACAGCCGTAGCAGTGCGCCTAGGTCTCTGACCTGCCCCAACGCTATCGCGGCGCACTCGCGCCCAGCGACGTTATCGCAACATGATTAATGGCAATGCGCTTGCGCCGGTGCCTCCTCCATCGCAAACCGTTCCGCAACTAAATGTAAACACCATTTTTCTGTTCTGCCGCGATACGGACGTTTCTATTCTTATATTCAGTGCTAAACTCTTATGATTATGTAGAAGCGGCAATTTGTCGGTTGTTGTGCGGGTATTGTCGGAACTCGCAAAGTTCATCAATTATATGTCCCATGTAACCAGGGGTGAGCTGGTTGCCAGACATAATCCAGGACTTAAATTCAGTTTTGGAGATACTACAGGGAACAAGTTAGGAACACCCGAAATTTATTTGCCCGACCCCGGAATCGAAGCTAAGCTCTCCTGCTCAGAACTATTCAGAAGTAACACTTACCAACACTAGATCAACGACATTAATTGAAGATACAATCTAGTGCTAACAATAAATTCATACATTTTCATGTCTTCGTCAGCTTTTACAAGACCGCTTTGCCATATATGCCTCTATGAATAGGCGGCTTGATGTATCTCATTCAGAGTGGAGACCTTTGTCCAAAATGAACGGTATAACAGTAAATGATGTACCAAGCTACCCGTCTCTTAGCTGTTTACTATATGTATATTCTGAACTTATCAAATATCCTTTAATAATGCAAATGAAAAAACAGAGTTTCTTCACGTATGGAAGTAAAGAATGTTCAGCACGAGTGAGGCACGCCGCATACAATTGGCCCAGGTGCCGTGGAGGCCACGCCGCCAGAGTTAAATAGGAATTGATTGCACAGTGCGCCCGATATGCGCGACAAATATTTACTTACGATGATGAAATATGCAAGTTTTAAACAAACATAATAATGTATCATCACGCCAGCTTCCCCATGGGATACTCAGAGAGCGCTGGATAACAAGTATTTACAAACATCAGATCATTCTCATACTACTTCTATTTTCGTTATCTTCTATTCTTCTAAATTCATTTCTGTCGGCTGGTAATGGGCTGTCATTCATCTATCAGACTGAGATCAGCACTCACATTCACATACACAGTAAAGACCCTGTAAAGATAGTAAATATGCTTGTAATAATAAACAATTTTTCGTACAATCTAACATTTGCCTGATATTAGATATCTAATGGATTATACATGAAACACAAAATATATTTTGATGATGAATCTCTGATAAAAATAACAATGTTTATACTTTAGAGTACCTCAATGGATCCCCGCGAACAGTGCTACCATTTGCAGTTAACTAAACGAACGATCAGTTCCAGAACAAAAATCTGTCCGGCAGAGAAACGAACCTCAACCGATCTGGTAACCAATGTGATAAATAGGTCGACTGATAAATATATGTAATAGAAACTTAAATATGAAGTCACATTTTGCTGATGCTCGATTTTTTTAGTAGGATTAAATATCACTTTCAACATCACTCTATCTGAGCATATTGCATGTTCCGGCAATCCCTTAAGCACCAGAGCTGCGCCTGAGGTACGGCAGCCTGAGCTTCCGACCTACCACTGCGAATTTCAACTTTTTATACCGTTCCGATTGTGACATGACTCTCCTCTCAAAATGGAGAACTAAACTGACGGAAAGTCCACAACTTGCATAGACAAACCAAGCGCAAATAGCGCTATAAAACATACATAAATCTTTTAATTTTCAAAAAGTAACGCGGATAACTTAAATATGTATGATCACCATCTTCTTCCGGTTTTGAGGACACCTCTCTGAAGAAGTCCAGGAGTCCACTGCGTTTATCTGGAAATAAATAGCTTGGAACCAATTTTTGCATCTGCTACCCAGGACACGAAAACGTTTTCCAAAAATGTGTAACTTATGGTCACGTATGCAAGCATCCCACAGATTGTGTTATATGGTAACTTGAATTGCAGCCGATTCCCTGACGAGGGTACAAATAGTAAAACTGAGAACAGAACTGCGAATGTCTCTAAACATATGAAAAAATATATGTGTACATAGATGTTAATACTTATTTAAATATATATTTTTGGGCCTTATTTTGTACCAGGTTGTATTTGAAATAGGGAAGTCGCCTACAGTTTAATGATTCTCCCAATATAAAAGCGCTTAAATTTATTTAGGATACGCTATTCATCCTTTCTTGTATAATGATGATTCGTACGAGTGTGCTCAGGACTCATTAAGCTTCGGTATATTTAAAAACTCCAGCAAGAAAGAATCCAATTATCCAGTGTAAACAGATGACTTCATTCAGAACTGTATGAGTATGAACACACAAAAGCAGCCTTCTGGAGCACCTGATTTGGACAAGTGGTTTCTGAAATAGTTGAACGGGCTTGTACTAAAGAACCGAGTTTAAAAATCATATTAATATAAACGATATCCATTGTCGGTTTCTTAGTGAAGCGTCAGATGAAGCGCTTGATGATGAAGCAATGAATACTTGTGTATTTTATTGTATCGTTTGATATGGATTTGAAACAGGTTTGGTAATTAGACCATTGTATGAATTATGGTTAAATGAAAAAATATGTAAACAGAGTGTGTCGGTGCCATTCTGGCGCCCATTGTGAGGGTAAATAGAAATTTGCCGGTAAACGACCTTGGCGACGTGAATCATTGAAGCTGCTCGGCTCGCGCACAATATTTGCACACGCCGGAGCCTTGTTGGCCGCCGCTGAAGGTTTTATCCCCCTTAGCAACAATGGCACTTGTAATAAGACAATACGCATTGTTATTGTGGTTTCAAATTTTGCGATAGCATAATTTTATTATCCAAAATAAATTTTCATCTTGAATTCCATATTTTCTTCGTTCGTAAATAACAAAGTTTTGCGAAAGTCATTTTGGAATATTTATTATAAATCATTCATAAAAACGTAACATCTCGCTTGTAGTTCCCGAAGAGATAGGTTGAGGAGTCTAGTATACGCTCACGTGTCATCAGTTACGTTTCCTCCCCGCTAGAGAATAGGTAGTGAGCCTATTATCATGCAACAACCAAAAATACAGACTTCGAGTCACTACTACAATTTTTTACTAGATAATCTAAGTTAAAAAAATCCCAATAGTACCCGACCTGGGATATCAACCCGGGATCTTCCGATCGATAGTCGCGCTTGCAACCACTCAACTACTAACCACACACTAACCATCACACTAACCACAACAAACAATTAGAAATCCGATTTGTTCGCTTATTAACATTTGTCAAGAGGTTTGTTGCCTTTATAACAGTTTACGAATATAACTCTGACTGAAAAATGACATAATTGTTTGAATACACCGCCCTTTCATAAGGGATTTCTATCCATTTTGAAGTATAAGAATAAGGACATCCGTATTCGTATCAAATTATCTTATCAATTATCGTATCAAATTCTGAAACATTTAATAAATTTTTTGCAGTGGAAAACATACTCAGATCCATATGCATTATTTTAGCACTTCGTTGAACTGTTTGCTACTGAATCCCAATTGACCTTTTTTAAATGTCCAACAGTGGATCCCTACAGGCCGGTCATAACAATAACTAAACACGGACAGTTTGTATTCTCCTGCAGTTTGCTAATGAATGCTAATATCCAGTGAACAGTCTATAAATTTCAAAAATATAGAGTCCAGGGTTGTTAAGCTGAAGATTTACCATAAACAATGCAGTGACGTTAGTATTATTAAATCATATTCATGTGGATATCCGAACGTAAAGATGTCGATTACGATTTCCACCCAGATATTTTTAATTTTTCAAACAAACATCTATGTTTTGCCACAGACTCTCCAAAAAACATTTTATTTATTACTTTAAATGTAATTCAAAAACTAAAACATTTGCTGTCATTGTTTACACTCAGCTTGGCTGGAAGTGTCATCATAAACAAGCGTTTATTTTACAATTATCGTAGCTTTAAATTGAATTCTTTGATTCTCAAATTGAGTTCTTTGACTCTAAAATTGCGTTTCTCGCAATCTTTTAAACAATAAGACATGACGTTAATTGGTGTTAAGTGGGTGCATGTTGTGCAAATTAATTTGTCTCACACATTCGCCCTTGTTAAAGATATTTTAACACTAATAGAACTCAAGTGGGCTTAATTATTACTGTTGCTCAATTTACATTTTTTTGAAGAATTTTTTTATCTTACCAGAATAATCGCCAATGCTGTACGTGTATGTAATCCTAAAACAATATTATCGAACATATCAATCAATTTCTGTCCGGGTGAAGACCTTGTAAAAATTTTTGTTATATTTCATAGATTTTTCTACTAAGGTAGCAAAGTGATTCAGAACACTCCCACGTTTTACCAGTTACGTTTAAGTTCCACTATGGAATGGATAGTGAGCCTATTGCCATGCATCGGGCACATTTCCAGACTCTGCACCACTACTAAAAAATTAAATTAGAAAATTAAGTAGTGTTCGACCCGGGAATCTTCTATTAGGATTTTTTTATTAAGGGATTTTTCTATTAAGAATATTTTCAAAATGATTTCTGATTTTAAAGTATGCTCTTGACTAAAATGTACTACTAAAGGTTTGTCATAAAATATGTATACCTAATTTATCATCATTGTATGTCTACTGTCATTATGACATATGATCTGTCTTTAAAAGAAAATTCAAAGATATAGGAAATTATTTTGTAACCATAATACTTATATCATGGCTGTTTCCGTGGTTGTCATTAACCTGCGCTATCGATAGTATTTTTGCTTACTTCTTCTTGGTCCATTTCGTCAAATAACTAGCGTCGATTGTTCTCGAAGGATGCGGTAGATAACCACACTCAGGCAATTCTCAGTGATAGTGGACTTCTTTGTTAGCGACGTCGCTAGCGTCGGGTACACTTGGGCGTTAATGTCTGCACCACTCCAGAAAAGCGACACCTGATTATGATTGCAAAAATTGCTGTACACAGAATAGAGGACTCCTTGCCAATTTCTACGGAGATGTCGAAACTTCTTTATATGCGTTGGGCGGCCGCCGAGGGGTATGGTGGATTTCTACCCACCATCCCCCGAAATACAAAAAGTAATGTGGGATTTCTAATCCTACATTACTTTTTCAGTTCCCCACAGCTTGAGGTACCTTTCCAAGATTTCCCTCACGTATCAAATAAAACGTCAATCCTCAGGGGAAGCGACGCATTTATCTCGTATTTTTTTTCTGTAACCGATACCCTCAGATCAATAAGATGGAAAGGGTCTGCACTAATCTCTAAATTATTCGTATTTTGACTTTGTCCCGCATATTCCTGTATCATTGCAATCAGCAGAGACGAGCTGAGACGTCCTATCAATCTACTCATTCTAGTAAGTGAAAAACATCGGACTAATTTGAACAAAGCATCTATTTTATTTACATAAACAGGGTTCATCTGATTACAATACAACTAATGAATTCTTGGGATAAGTCACGCGTGAGAGACAGCAAAGTAGCTCTAAAGCTCTGTTCGTGTAATTTACATTAGTACCGAAGTAGTTTAATAGTATCGTACCACACACGCTGTCACTATATCAGGACACTTCGAGACAAATGGGACTATCCCCGAATAAAAACTTTAAACGCGTCTCATAGGCCAGTCTTCGCCAGTAATGTTACATTGAATCAACCGTATTTTTATCATCACCTTAGCCATTAAATTAATCGGAATTGCGAGCTTTTTGTTCAAAAATCCAGGTTCTTTGACCTTGTTTCGCTACATTCCGGTTAGCATTAGTAGTTTTAATACGTAAACAACTAAATTGGCTGCCTACGCGGCCGCCGGTGACGTAGGCTGAATAAAAAAAACACTCCAACGGCACGGTGTTGGCGGCCATCGATGATTTGGCTTTATTTTCTTTTATACAAAAAAAACATAAATAATTTGCACGTCGGGTAATAAAATTCAACAAAGTTTGATGTAATTACGTTTTTTAACATGCGTTATGTGCCCTCTATGTTTATATGTCATTTATCTATTACGATTTGTTTTTTTGTTTTTGTGGGCGACTAAACTTGACCACTATATTGTTTTTTTTTTACCTTCACGCCTGTAATCCCCGAAGAGGTAGGCAGAGGAATGCAGAACACTCCCACGTCTCACC
>DWEJ01003722.1:0-10225 GCA_018245835.1 Mysoria sejanus stolli | reverse complement strand
TGGCAAAATTCTGGGCTAATACCATTTAGGGACTTATCACACAAAGTGTTTGTCATCGACACGCTAAGAAGAAGAAGGTGTAAAAAACCTATATAAGTTTATATTTCAGTTTTCATAGTTTATCAGCTGTCCTGTTATCATGCGACAAGCTCTTTTGATTCTTTCTTTGTGTGTCCTAAGATATTATTGTTATTATTGTCATATCTGGTTATAACTTAACATATAGCCACTACATAACTTAACACTTATATTTTGACTCCGTTGATAGTCTATATTTATGGACTGTGATATTACATAGAGCTGGCGATAAATGAGTATACTAGAGATGTAACGAATGTCATTTTTTGAACAGTCACGAATATGAATATCCAGTTTTTGATAGAAAATTTCATAGAATAATTTGTTTTTGTTTGTTTTCATTGCATTATACATTTTTTGTGCAAATGTTCTAATGAAAATTTGATTGTTAAGTTTCATTGCTTAAAGCTAAGTAAATATATAAATAAGCTAAGTAAATAAATAAAATTCGAATGTGAATATGAAAAAATATGTGAATATTCATTACATCTCTAGAGTGTACTCAACCATTCAGCGGTAATACTAATATGATGTTACACTACTCAAAGATATTTTATCCATAGGTGAGAAATTCATGGATGAGTATATACAAAGGTATTTGGAAGCTGTCTTGCCAAAGTTTCCATTGGAAGGTGTACACAGTGTTAAGAGCCATCTATTAAGTGAAGAGCTATTAGCTCATGTGAGCTGGTATCTTGGGACTAAGGATATCATCCTTGCTTCAGTAAGTTATGTGTTTATTTGTCATAGATTATTTTGTTTTCATTCAGTTTGAATACTCAAAGAGAGAAAAATTATTTTGTGTTTAATGCAAGTCATCACTCATATTATTTAAAGAATGAATAAATTATTTTCTAAGAGACATTACAACATAGATATGTTGGAGATATGGTATTTACTTATTACATACAGAATTTGCAGTAAATGTGATGATAATGCTTACATGTTTCAGGAATACCCCGTGGATAAACATATATTAGCAAACACCTTCAAAGCATTAGTTGGTTGCTTGATACAGTCATCAGGGGAGGAAAGAGCAGCTCTCTTTGTCAGAGACTTTGTCATAACTCAACTGCAAGGTAATATATATAATTTATTATATTTTCACTCCTATTTCTCATTGGGGTAGGGAAAGATTATGAATGGACACTTCCTATGGTCTTGGCAGACTTCTTTCACTTCCTTAATGATCATTAAAATCATTGTACATGTTAATAAAGGGACTTTAGACCTCAATTTTTTGAAGATGTCTACAATTTAAATAGTCAATAATTCTCAGTTCAATGTTTTATAGTTGAAAATTGCCACAAGAGCTATGCAACTCTTACGCCGCCAACTAAGAACCAACAAAAACACACATTACACTTTGTTTACCAGACAACCTTAACAATAAAAAAATTAACTCTCAACTTACTATATTCACTATTCCTAAAACAGCAGTAGTTCAACTTGGGCATACAGAAAAATATTAACTTAAGTTGATAGCTACAAAAGAATTTAAATCCCCAAGCCTGTCACAACTTATAGATGAATGTGATGATCTGTACTGAACTTTCTCAGGCTCTTCTTGGCTGAGTCCAAACCGGAATAACAGAAATCAAACTACTGATAATACCTACAGAGTTGCCACTGCTTGTATAAATATGGAATCAGTCACTACAACCTCTGCTACTCGTCCTAGTCTGTGGAGTATAGTCCTAGAGTTCCTAGGAAGATCCTCAAGATTCTATCCCTTTTCTATGACAGAGGGGGCATATTAATTTCCTTCACTAGGAGAAAAGGTGACCAACCTTAGATGGGTCAGACTGGACCATCTATCAAATGTGCGGTAACAAATGCAGGTATTTTAAGTTCAATTATTATGTTTCAGGAAAAGACATAAATGAATTATGGAACATTGAAGACCCATGGACATTGCTCACTGGACTGCTATCAACAAATAAAATGGTAATTGAACCACGTTTAATTGCAGAAGTTGGAAAAAACACTATGCTGGCGTGTTACCGAGTTGGTCTTTATATAGACAAGAAAATGTTATCATCAGGTTGGTAATTTTTTTTACTCTTATATTTTTCAATGTTGGATATGACTCTCCTCTTGGAACAATAGGGTTAATTGAATTGCTGTCCAAGTGTGAGTTGTAAGACTTAACATACCTTACAAGTTACATAAATTTATACTATAATTGATTTAGTATGCATTTTTACAATAATATCATAAAACAATATAGCTAGTCAAAGTTTCAGTAATCAATTTTGTTACTTAAAAGAATCTGATAAAATAAAGTCTGTGTGTACATTAAAGTTAAAAACTCAATTGACTGATGACACTCCTTAAAACATTATGAGAAAAAATATTTAATTTCCGTTACTTGTTTTTTATTTATTTTATAGGTTATGGAGAAAATGTGGCAACTGCTAAAGAAATGGCTGCCAGAGAAGCACTCAAAAAGATTTTTGGTACTGAAGACAGCATGCCTCCTATTAATTTTAAACTTGAAGGAATACCAAAGGCTGTGTCACATGCCAGATACCAAATTTCAGCAAATTGAATGTCATTTAATAGTATTAAGGATCACATTAGATTGTTATTATAATTTTTATTAAACAATAATTGAAACATTCCCTGTACTTAATTCATGTAAATATTTAATATAAAACAACATAGTTCGTATTCAAAATCCATTATTTCATAAAAATGTTATACATAACACTATATTCATAACAAGTCTTGTAACAAATAAACTTAACAATCTAAATATTATGGAAGTCAAGATTCTGGGATCATTTCATTTCATGAAATACGAAATAATTATACTTATATAGATTAATTCTACTCAATACTAAACAAACCTTTTCATCAAGATACTAATTAGTTGAATATTTTGCACCAGTGACAATTTTCTTATTTCAATTGGCTGTTTTTGGATGAAACAAACATATATTAAATACAATTTAACTTGTTTTCATATCTACCAAAAGACTTAGTGTTAGCTAAGTCATTAGGAAACACTTGGAAATTTTAAAATCACTTAATCTTCAGAGCATTCTATTTAACCAGGTGCAGAGTCCATTATGAGATTACCATGTTTGTCTTTGATTCGCACCCTTCCTGAAGCATAGCGAGTCTCGGATGTACCATCATTGTAAACTAATTTTACTGTGCCGTCCGGGAACTCACGACGCTGAAAATTAAAGAAACTTTCACTAACTAATTTTCATCATCAAACATTTAATCTTTTGACTGTTGGGCATCAGTTTTTTCACAGAATAAGAAGGATTAAAGCCATGGTGTGCCACACTAGCCATGTATACATTACACATTTAACAAGCCCTAGAGAACAAAAATCCAAGGTGTGTAGGTTTGTTTGAGATACAGGTTGTGTGCAGGTTTGGTTGGTTGATATGTTTTTTTTATTATTACAGCAGGTGAAATTTAATATTAAAACACATAATTTTCTCCTTAGACATAAATGGATGTCTTTGTGCTCTCTAATAACTAAATTGTGGTTAACATAATTTTAATCTTATATTAATTTCAACAACTCGAACTGATATCTCACAACTTTTATAGGTAGGTTACTGCATATTTTGTGCAAAGCTTAGAATGAGAAATGTATTAATTAAGGCATAAAATAATAAAACACCAAGTAACTAATGTATCAGCAGGGGACACTATTCATTACCTTATGATCCTTCGCATGAACTTCCACTTGTCCATTACTAAACACGATGCGTTGATCGCCAGTAGCGGAGACTGTGAGCGCAGCACCGTCTGGGAACCGCCATTCCTCACGCACATGTTTGTTCTTTGGATCAAAGTACCGCACGCTGCCGTTCGGGAGTCGAATCTCTGATGATCCGTCTTTGTAACGCTTCTCTACTTGGCCGCTGAAAGAAATACATTCGAATTTTGGATAACATTACAGATAATTGACAATCATATTATTTCCTAAAATTAAACAAACTTGTAGGTAGTAAATACGGTTCGTTTTTAAATACATAACATACATATATTAATGGTGGTTAATACAACAGTATTAAAACTAACTCAATAAATATGAGTTTTTTGTCTCATATTTGGCCCACTGTATAATAAATGTATGTGTGAAATATTAACTTACTCAGAGAACTCCAAAACTTCTAATCCATCAGCATGTGTTGTATGATAAGTTTTTGTTTCTGCATAAAAATACTTTATTCTGCCTTCATCATAAAAATTTTCTTTGACATCACCATTGTAATAAACAAACTTGCTATACTTGCCATCAGCAGATATATGTTTTACATTACCATTTGGAAATCTAAGCTCTCTGGCCCCATCTGGCTTTCTGATTTCGGTAGGACGTAAATCTGTTTTAGATACGCTAGTCGTATTAAAAGAAGGCTCTGGACTAGGAATCATTCTTTTATCAAAATACATATCTTTATTTATACTTGTAATCGACTGTTGATTTGCAGAGCACCGGCTACTTAGTATAGATATAGGTGATCTTGATCTTGTTACATATGGATTGTCTTTAATGGTATTTTTGTCATGAACTATGCTTTTATCAATATTTACCGGTGATAAAGATGTACTACAAGATTTTTGACTCAAAATAGAGTTGGGAGATTTAGAAGAATTTACATTTGAATCAGAAGAATATACATGATTGGGTGATATGGAATTTTTACTTGATGTTCTTGAAGTTCTACTTGTGTTTGATTTTTGAATAAAAAAGTCATCAGCGTAATTATCGTGTTGTTCAAAACCTTTTTTATTCACTTTTGGCAACTTGTCTTGGTCATTACTTTTATTATTTGTAGGGGAAAATGACTGGAATCGTTCATTATATATTTTTTCCAAATTATTTTCATCTTCACTGTTGTTCTCTGTTATTATGTATGAATCATTCAAATCTTCAGTTTCACTTTCTTTTTCATAATTTGCATCTTCATCATCTGATAAAATATTTCTTTCGATAGGCCTTGTTTTATTTGAATCTTTATCACTTGTTGAATCCTTTTGACTAAAATATTTAGCGTATCTAGAGGTCACATTTAAATTCGGTACACTTTTTGCTCTGCGTCTTTTAATACCAGCTGGTTCTGATTGGATTTTTTTACTTCTACTCTGCCTTTCAATCTCAAATGCCTTATATTTTATATCACTTCCTACATCTACCTCAGAATGTACATCTTTCGACGACATATGAGCTAATTTTTTATTGATTTGTTCTAGATATTTAATGTTAGATAGTCGTCTTGTTATATCATTACTGTGTTGAATTCTTCTGTTTTCTTTTTTCAACTTCTCAACTTCATCCTGTAATGTTTTTTTTTCTTTTTCCATGATTTTGATTTGATTACGAAGTCTAGCAATAGTAGATGTTGACCTTGCATCCTTATTTCTCATTTCTTCCTTCAGATTTGATAATTCTTTCTTCAAATTAATAACTTCATCTCTTTCCTTTTTATTAAGTTTTCCTCTCATTTCTCTAATGTATCTATCATAAGTCTGTTTTTGTTTATTGAGCTTTTCTTTTTCCTCTACCAAAAAATATTCTGATAAAATCTTTTCTTCATTATATTTTTGTTCAAGACTCGTTTTCTCTTCATAAAATTTTTGCCTCTCCATGTCAAGTTCTTCACGTATTTTCACCATGTTTGCATTCTCTGTTCTAAATGTTTCTATTTCATCTTCTAATTCTTTGAGCCTATCTTTTAAAAGCTCACTAGTTGCAATTAATTTAGCATTCATTTCTGTTGTATCAGTGATAACCACATCATTATTTTTGGCAATGTCATCAAGACATTTTTTGTTTTCATTTAAATTGATTGTCTCTTTCACTTCATCTTTATTATTTCCAATACATTCTTTTTTATTATAATCTTGGCTCTGACTTTCATTTACACATGACTTTTCACATGAGCAACATGTGGATGCAGAAATGCAAGATTCACCACAGTCTGTATAATCACTACAGGATTCTGTACCAATAAAAGAGTTATCATTTCTTTTTTTTATCTGATTTTCAGGGTCCAAATGTAATAAATCTGGATTGTTATATAGACACTTCTGTAATACTAGAGGTGTACTTTCACCAGAGCAATCTAATTTGCCATTTTTTAAAAAACGTTTTATGAATGAATTATTTAAATTAAAGCTTTCTTGTGCTACTTTATTTTCCAGCAAATCAAACATATTTTGTTCAGCTGCTTCTTTATCAAGCCTCAATTTTGAAATAGTTTCATTAACACTAGTATCAGATATAATGCTCTTACAAGGAGAAACAAAGTTTTTGTAATAGTCACTTTGCTTAAGTTGCCTGAGGAAATTGTCTTGTTCTGATGTTAGTACAGATGCCCATGTTTTTCCCTTTGTTGCTTTCAAATTTTGTGTTTTGAGCAAGGATTTAGTATTAAAAGTGGGTTTAGTATCATTTGATTTCATAGTTTCAAGTGATTGTTTAGCAATATCTCCTTCAGGCAAGCTATTAGTTTCACTACAACAATCATTTCTATTTTCTGGTTTTGATTTACCTACTATGGTTGGTATTTTCTTAACAAGGTCTTTGTCTTGTAGAGGAGAATATGTTTTAGGTTGAGTTACTACAATTTTTACATCTAATTCTTTGTTTAATTTATTTGGATTACTGATAACTTTCTTTTCTGTCATCTTCTTTTTAACTGTCTTAATCATAGTATTAGATGTCCTCCATGGCAAAGACTTAGTGTTTTGGATAATTAAGTTTTGTTTATTAATACCGAAACGTGCCAAACCCTCCCCACGTTTTAAGAATGTTCTTTTCGATATGGACGGAATATTTTGAACAGTTTTAGGGCTTTTATTTTTCGGCATGTTTTCAGTTTCAAGCTTTTCTATGATAAGTTCTTCAAAGTTTTTTTTTGGTGACAATATGGGCATTTCGTCTAAAGATATTTTACTCTTAACCAAAGACGGCATTTTTCGTGATCCATTTGACACAAAACGTTCTGATTTCTCCATAACAGCACAGTTACTTTTAGAATGGTCTGTGGAAACTGGGGAGTCGGTGATGAACTCTGATTCCTGTGACAAGTTTAATTCTGACACGCCTTCAATATAATCTTTATGAATTTGTTTTTGAGTGAAAATATTAGCGTCAAAGCTAGAATCTTGATCATCAACATTTTCTTGCGATGATTGAAGCAAACTACGAAATGTGTTATAACTGGTGCTATTACTGAAATGACTAACGATTTCTGTAACACTAGATGAAATTTCAGCCGAATTTTGGCACTGCAACCGATATTTCTGGAGTTTCCCGCGCTGCATTAATTGTAATTGCCGTAACATTTGTAGCCGTTCGAATATTTTTGAGGGCGATAATGAAACATCACTTTCTGAATATGAATGATCCATAGTAAAATTAATTCTTTAACAAAACAGAAGGGCACATGTTATAAATTTTACAAATATAATCACTATACCTTGTGTAACGTTATTTGTTTGAGTTTTTCAAATTTGACACAACTCCAAAACATTGTACGTTTTTAACGATATGGATAGTAAAGTTGCGTTGTACTTTTTCAGCCAAATAAATTTAAATTAATAACATAAAAAGATTATTTACAATTTTTTCACAGTTAAATTGTTTGCGTTTTTTTCTTCAGCCGCTTATAATTGATCTAATAATGCTATTATTCATAATGTTTCTAAGCATTTAATTCTTTTGCAGTTGTAACATTGAACTATTTCACTGGCAGCAGCTGGCAGCTCCAATACTTCGCACTTATATATGTCAAAATTTTTGTTCAGCCTCATTCAAAAAACACTTTATCGTCTACAAGATAGAAGTGTAAACGCTACAATGTCTAAAAGAACTTTTCACAAAGCTCCCAAATTCAAGCCGGAGGTAAAGATGGTGAACAACAGACCGCTACAAACAGTATCTTTACCCAGCAGGAAGGAGAAAGTTGAAGTCCTGCCAGATCCTATAAAATCGGTATCAGATAAAAAACTATACAAGTAAGTTAAAGAAAATAATTATATATTCAGCAATGTTATTTAAAAATGTATGTCTTATTCATTTATTTTAATAAACATATATATTTATTCCATTAAAAAATCACAAATAATGTTTTGTAACGATACCATTTTTATTGGTAAAATATTATTATTTTTAGGTTATATTCGCCTTTATATTTTATAATATAATAATAATTTAATTTGCTGAGTGTAAAGAAGTCGTTTAATAATTCTGCTTTCTAGAAAATCTTTTCTTGCATTTTGAGAATTTTTAGTCTGTACAAAATTCTTGTCTTTCTACAGAACCTTATTTCTTACCACTTTTCTATATAAAATATTCGTCTATAAAAAGTAAAAACAAAATACATTTTCCAGAAGTGAAAGCATTTCTATATTAAGTTAAATCAAATTTAGTTTGGATGTTCAAGCATTATAGATAGACAGACTCACTTTCACTTTTATGATATTAGTTGTGTATGGTTGATTTAAAAATTTATTTACTAAGAATAAATAACCATTGATACTTTGTGCTATCAAGACTTGGGTATCTAACAAAATGAAATGTTTATAGGACCATAAGATTAGAGAATGGACTGACAGCACTTCTCATATCTGACCCAAGTCGAGTCCCCTTGCCTGAGGATGCAAGCTCCAGTGAAGAGGAGTTCAGTGGTTCTGATGAAGTCACCGATCCGGACAGTGATGGTGGTCAGTCTGCAAAGTCAGCTGGCAGTGACCAACATGGTGTTAAAAGACGCAATGAATTTGATGAGGAGAAACTTGTGAGTAGCTTTCTTTATTTTTTTAGAGAGTACTGTTTTGACTTAATTTCTTTAGATATTTTTGTATATTTGAGTAATTTCTTACCTCTTTTACCGGTTTAACAATAGAAAACTGTGGTACTACTCATCAAGGTCAGCCTTTAAATATATAAATGATATTAGATATACTATGTGGATGACTGTGGTTGCAATCTGTTGTTTTAAAAACCAGATGGCAACTAGTTTTTATAAACTTTTGATGTTCTCTAATAATGTACCAGGAGAAGAGAAAGATCTATCAAGAGAATATTAATAGGTTAGGAAAAACTTGTACTTAACTGTAAATATTCAATAAGAAAAACATTTTGTATATACGTTAATGATCAAGTAGTGGTATGGAATCTGGATATGTTCCCAATGTAAGTAAATGGTCTCACAACCTATTCCTTAGAGGGACGTAAGCTTAACTGGTGAAACATGGCAATGTTCTGCATTCCTCTGCCTACCTTTTTGGGCATTACAAGTGTGCAGTTATGTTTACATTAATGATCTCAAAATTAGTAATGCATGTAAAATAATTATTATTACATACTTACATACATACCTTCACGCCGGGTACCTCACACGGTAGGCAGAGAGCATGGAGTGCCAAATATCTCTATCCTTACAGACCTGCCTCACCTCCTGCACATTCATAACTCTTTTCATACTCTTTTCAATTATTATTTATGTGATATATTTCGTATTTTACATTTTGAACTTTTCATTAGTTCAAATAACTTATTGTATATGAAAACCATTATTTTAGAATATTTGCAGTATTAGGCAATGTGGCAATTGTGAAACTGTGTCATATTATTTCTCTGTACATTGGCCATGAAATAACCTTCACCTGAGACCTACATATTTTGTCTTGTTACACTAACAAATCAGTTATGTGTTGTTACTAGAAGCCCCCAATCTATATAAATGACAGAGATGTGTGATTGTGTGTGTGTCATGCAAATATTAGTGGTTAGATAAATAAATTGAAATCAATATTTTTAAAGTTATACTTCTTTTGGCCCGATTGAAAAAAAAAGATGAGATTGAATTTTTACTATGTCTATGCACACCAACAGAAAAAAGTAACAGTCTGAAATATATTGGTGTATATAATAAAAAATATATTGGCTTTTATATTAATTTAATCGTATTTATGACGGTGATAGATATTTAGTGATCATTTATCCGTAAAAATATTTATTTTGAATATTAGTGGTAAAAATTGTTTTAATATACTGTTTTAAGTGCATTTATACATTTGAGGTTAACTGTTGGTATGTATAATTTATTTACATGGCAAATTATAAACTATTACATTATTATGTAATGAATATTTTTTTTTGTTTTTC